>JAGFNQ010000368.1:161474-245852 GCA_024364735.1 Boesenbergia rotunda | reverse complement strand
CGCCCCAAAATTTCCATTTTTAGTTCTTAAAGTCCTTAGAATTATTTAGAAATGGTTTAGAAATATTCTAGATATTTATAGGAATTTTTAGAGTATTTTTATGGAATTTTCCGAGTCCGTTTGGTATTTTTGGAAAAGAAAAAGAAAAAGAAAATGGAAAAATAATAAAAACCGGTTAAGTGCAGCGGGCGGTTCGAACCCGCGACCACACCGAAACAGCACAAGCGCCCAACCGGCTGGGCTAGGGGTATCAAGCACAGAAACGGATGGAGAGAAGGGTATTTAAGCGATAGTTAGGTTGATCCGACCCTTAAGTATAAATAGCCAATTAAAGAGAGAAGTTTTATTTCTCTCCTCTCCAAACCCTCACGCCGACTCCCTCTTCTCTCTTGGGCGACGCCGACCAACATCAAGGCCAAGGAGGGCCGGCCGAGACCCTTCTCCAAGAGATAATCCTATATTCGGGATCCACGCGACGAGAGGAACGCGTAGGCGTAAAGAATTCTCCGAGATCTCAAGTTTTCTCGAGCTCTAGTCGTCAATCTTGGTTGTAAGTCCAAGATATCAATGTAAGTACTGCTCACCTGCAGTAAGAGGCGGTTTTTCCGCGAGAATTTCCTTTAAAAGTTTTTAAAAAGAGCTATTTCCTTTTTGTTTAAGTTTTTGCATGTTATCTTAGTTCATTAATTGTTGTATGCTTATGTATAAGTTTATTCATGTACCCTATATGAGTTTAGGGTCTAAGAAAGCTATGAGAAAAGAAAAGAGAAGATAAAGATAAGGAAAGAAAAGGCCAAGGCCTTAAGAAATCCCCAAAAGTCAAGACTTAGGGATTTTAGCACGCAAGGTGCTCCAGAAAATGCCAAGGCATTTACAGATAAGAAAGAAAAGTAAGAAAAGCTATTTTATTTTCTAAGGCCAGTACCCGGCGTCCAAGGGCGTCGTTAAAGAAATCCAGGTGTCCAATTCCAAGGTCTTGGCCCTGGTAGACCAAGGTCTGCTCTATTAGGATTGGTGGCTCGCTACCCCAACCTTTTAGGGAACGCGCATCAGATGGTACTTACGTCTTCAGTGGATCCAAGTGATTATTATTTTCAAGTATATGCTTTAGCAAAGTTTCGAAAGTTTTCAGTAAGTTTTCAAAAGCAAAAGAATAGCTAAAGTTTCAATTTGAGCCAAGAAAAGTAAATTGAGATTTATTATTGCTTGAGTATGCATGTTTTGAGTTATACATGTTCTTAGTTTCCTTTCAAGCATATTAGTATCTCATATGATTTTCATATTGTTCTAGAAGCATGTTTGCACATTCGAGATTTTGTGAGCTAGATAGTACTTACTAAGCTTTTGCTTATAGATGCATTTCCTCTTATTGCAGATAAAGGTAAAGGCAAGCAATTCTGAAGGAAGACGACGAGGCGGTGCTGAGTAGAGTGTGTGTGGTGGCTGATTATGGAGAGATCCTTGAGACGAGACATTTTAGTTATTTGAATTGCAATGTTTAAGTTTATTCAAATTTCAAGTTCTTACTTTATGGAGATTATGGAGTATTTGAGTTTTGGATAGTTTTATATGCTAAATTTCTTAGAGTAAAGATTCCATGTCATTTCCTTTAGCATATATATCCCCATGATTGCATTGGATGAGTAAAAGTGTGAGTAGTTAGAAATATTGATACTTTGTTAGAGAAAAAGGTGTTTGTGCCAAGATAGTATCAATTTTCCTTTTGAATCGAGTTTTATTGCTTAAAAATGTTTAGAAAAGTTGCAATCACATTTCATAATGCTTTAGCAAGGTCGTAGAACATGTATTTGGTGTTATAAATTCATAGAAGTCAAGATTGGTACAAACTCTATTATTAAAGTTTATATAAACTTGTTTAGTTTATTTTCTTCCATAAAAGTCCTAAATTCAAGTTTATGGATTCGTTTGATTGGCTAAATTGTTTAGGAAACTGATATAGAGTATAGAAATGATGTCGTAGTTTGATATGGCTCGAAATTGAAGGAATGGTGGACTTGGAAAGCAAGGGCCGAAACCTGTAAAACTGATTACAGGCGTACCAGTCGACTGCCACGTCACCAGTCGACTGGTACAGGCAGTTTAAGAAGGGTAAGGCTGTTTTCAACAGGTATTAGCTATGGGATTGAGAAGAAAGTATGGCATGGTATTATTATACATGATTGCTTAAGTTAGAATATAATTGTTAGCAGAATTTAAAAGTTTAAAAAACAAGATTTCCGCAATTTTCTTTAGTCATGTATAAAAGTTGAGAAGTAGAGAAAAGTAACGATCCGTCTAAAGACAGTAAGAAGGCGGGTCGCTACATGTCAGGCCTGTGTTATAGTGCAACATACAGGCGACACATGAAAACCCTAGTAGCAAGCTACTGTAATGGGTCATCCCCCATATAAAAATTAATTTAATATCAAAGTGGACCAATGACCCACATATCAGATATTAAATTGTTAAGAATATAAATTTTTTATTTAGAAATTTATATTCGGTTTAGGCGGGAATTCTAAGCTCCCTGTGAATGCCATGTCTGTACGTAAAATATGTTTTATAGATAGTAATAGATAGATTTATGATAAGACATGATTTCATAATTAATAATAGACTTTATCCGGCCGGCTCAATCTTCATTTATATGAAATGGTCATGCATCAAAGCAAATATTTTTGCACCTATCAAGATTAATCCAAGACTTATTAAAATTTATTATAACAAATATTCATATTAATACCAACTGTGCGTGAAGGCTTAATTAATCCTTCTTTATTTAGTTAGTATAGGGTGTCCATGTCTTTGAATCGATTAATCTTTGAATAATCGATCTGGTCTTATATAAATTTTTCATTGGTTATTAGAGTAAATTGAAAAATATTTCTGGAGGCCTATCCAGACAATCAACTTAGACATAATTGGAAAAAAAAATCATATGCCATAATTATAATTAGTTCCTTAAATTCTTTAATTTTTCATTGAAATTCTAATAAATTTAATCTCAAATAGTGAATTTTGTACCACTTATTTATTGTATATAAATTTACAATAGTGAGCGAGCTACAACTAATTTAGAATTGAATATTTTAACTCAATGGCCATTCTCATTAATTAGCTCATAATTAAGTTCTCCGCCACTTTCTTAATGTGCCCGTCTTCCCCACATATTAGTCATATCATCCGAATTAGTAATTCTCATAATTTATCTTCTCCCTATTGATATGAGACGGATTGACAGAGACGCTAAAAATGAACGAATCAACTTTTTACCCTCATAATTAAGTTCTCCATTCCTGCACTAGTGTGACTATATATTATTTTCGTCAAATTTATGTTAAGAACTTGAATCGAGCACAAGTCAATTTTGCAGTTTTGCCAAGATCAAAATAAATAAATAAATAGTTCTTTTTTATTATTAAAGAATGCATACGTTCTCCTTAATTTCCTACTACACAACAAATTAAAGAATGCATAGTTTAATGAAAGTTATTTGATTTCAAGTTGAGGATCAGAGATTGGGACACAAGAAACAATTTATGCTCTCGATCGTTATTTCATTCAGTGCACGCATTGAACGATCATGATCAGATTGTCTTCTCTTCCGGGGCCTCTTGGCGATCATCCACGGAATTCTGACGCTGAAGATTCATCTGATGGTAGAACTTCGCGATGAACTCCTCAGCCCACTCGTCGACCACTTTCGGCGCCCCATCGTCGTCGCCGCCGCCGCTGTTTCCCTCCTCCGATGGATGGTCAAGCGCCTGCAGGTCCTCCGCAGACGCGTAGCGGCTCATACAATCTTCGTGCGAGAGGGAAAAGGCGGGCGGCGGGGAGCACACGTCGTGGAACGCCTCGTGTCCGGAGGGCGGCGGCGGGGGCAGAAGAGGCGGCAAGCTCTGGCTGAGATGATCGGCCTGGAGGTACAGAGGGCGAACCGTCCCGACGAAGCCGAGGCCCTTCAGCACGCCGTCGCCGCCGTTGCTGGGTTTCAGGATGGCAATCTCCTTGCCGATGCGGGGCTTGCTTGTGGAGAAAAAACGACGGATGGCGATGAAGGCGGCGCGGATGATGCTAAACTTCTTCTTCGCCTTTTTCTTCTTCTTCTTCTTCCCTAATTCAGAATTCACCGGTGAGATGGCGGCGGCGTCGGCAACGACCACTATAACATTGTCGCCATCCTTCTCCATATATATAGATATATCTAAATAGGTGAAGGGCGAGGAGATCCTCGCCCTCTGTAAGAGAAGCGAACGCTACCTCGCAGAGGCTTGTTTGTCCTTTCAGCTCTGTGGTTCTGAAGGAGAAAGAGAGCTTTATACGCACACGAAGACTTCGCTAATGGCTAGAAAAAGATGGATGCGTTTGTGGTCGGAATGAAAAGCTATATAATACAGGTGTCCTCCTCGATCGTTCCTGTCTATATTTCGCCATTAAAGGTTTGATCAAGTAAACTGGAACAGGAAACAGAGGGAGGTACGTTGGGGAAGAGGCGTTGCGCGTTCTATTTTGAGGGGGATCTTGTGGACATAGTTCGATTCGTGGAGATCTAACTGAGTGGATGTCCATTGATTTGCCGGAGTCTTTCGCCAAATTCGTTCAAAAGTGAGTTATTGAATAGAATTTTAAATAATAATTTACTCTTTTATTTTGACAAAAAATAATAATTTAATTATGGGGTGTTGCGAGAATCGAACTCGCGACCTCTCGCACCCGAAGCGAGAATCATACCACTAGACCAAACACCCAACGGGATGCATTCATTAGATATATTTTATAGACTTGAAACAAAGCACCGATCAGTGTGCGAAGACATCATCGCCACCCTTCATAGTTCAAATCTATTATCTATTACTTTGAGTTGATTCCTAACCCAAAATTGACAAAGTTTTTTGCCATGTCACAAGGGTAATCTATTGTTGAAGATTGTCTGTGATTTACGTAGATCTTATACAATTTATATTCTATAAATCCCCTCTCAATTATCAAAACACTCTTTTGGTTAATAAATTTATTCTTTTTCGATTTAATCTCGTCAGTTGTTTATTGACATTCGTCCCAAATTTGAAAATTTAAACTTTCGAAGATCTAAAACTCTTAAAAGATAACGAAAGCGCAGAAAACACGAGATAAGCATTCATTACTCGAGTAATCTTAAACATTATTTTCTCATAAGGATTCGTCTACTTGTAAAATAGACGTCCATGTTTCTATTAATTTATTGATTACATAAACCAATTTCCCAACACAATCGTAATGCCTGTGATCTTCAGTTAAAACATATTATGGCAAGTGTTATCACAAGGGTATGGGCAATCTATGGCCTTCACCGGCGATCGTTCAAAGTACCAGTCGCCAACCGATTTTGCAATTCCCTAAAGCAAACACAGGAATTTCGATCAGTTCCCACAACAATCAGAAAGTGTTTGATTTTTTATTTTTTTTAACTCTCTGAAGCACAAGCAAATACAAACATGTATGAATCATACTCACGTTGCCTCCAATAGCAGGTGAATTATCTCCAAACCACCTATCCTGTCTTTCTGATTGACAGTGGTCGAAACATGAATTTATGAACAATCCACTCTGTTTTAATGCAGAGAATCCTCGCAGGGCATTAACCATTTCATTCCTGAATCCTACACATCACAAACTCCACCTTGTTTATTATTTATTATATGTGAACATTTCACATTCAGGATTCATCCAACTGAATACCTTGCAAGAACTGGATTTGGCTTGCATTGCACTTCGAATGGTTGACCTTGCAGTCTTTCCAGTAACCTTCAGGGTCTGCGTTTTTAGGTGCCAAGCTTTCTTGAATCTGAGCAACAATCAACACTCAGGCTCGATCTAATGGATTTAACTACCTAAAAAAAAGAGACGAAGTATATTCACTCACCTGCCACACATCGTATGCTGCATTCAGAATGAAAGTTGGAGTCTTGATGCCATCCACAATGTTTTGTGGAAAGAAGCACTGCAAGAACACAAAAACTCATCAAAAAAGGTATCGACTTACTTATCTATCGATAAACAAACAATATATAAGCTGCGAGAAAACAAGCGTACCAAAGAGGCTTCCATTCTCGATGTACAGGAAGCAGGCAAGTTGCTAGCCACCCCCTTTGCGTCGACAGAACAAAAAAAAGTTAATCATGATCTTCCCTCAGAATTAAGCTTGATTCTTACTAATTTACCTGAATAGACACGACTCCTTGGAAGACAGATCTCAGTGAACGACCACCAGATACATCAACCCTGAATTCCCAAGTAGAATTAAGATGTTATTAATGCACCACTAAGAAGACACTTTTTTTTTCTCTAATGCACGAATTTGGCTTACGCGTCAAGGAAGAACCCTGCATCAGAAAGGCACTTGACCACCGTGCCGGATGGAAAAAGTGCATGGAACTGATCGCAATGTAATAGAGACGATAAGCCTCCGGCTGAACAGCCACTAAGAAGTGCCTATCGGTTGTAAGTAAGTTAAGTTAGTAAATATAAAAGAAATTAACTAGGCACAGAAACAAAGAGGAGGAACCTTCTCAGCAGAACGCATTCCTTTGGACATGAGCTCCTCCATCACAACTGTCCAGATCCTTTGGCCTCGAAAGTAAAGGCCATTCGCCTGCAATTGTTACAACATTAATTCTCCAGTTTATGGCAATGTCTCAAGTGACTAGTTGTAATCCGACAGACCTCGTCGTAGCCCTCTCCGGCAAACGATGCACTGTCGCAGTAGCGTACGCGAACTCTGTTCCAGTTGTAGAAGTCTGTCGAATTAAAGAAGACGCCATTAGTTTACAGTATTCTTGAGAAACATTATATATATATATATATAAAATGAGGAAGCACCAGGATTCTGTTCAGCTTTATTGCTCAATATGCCAGAAAACTCTATTCGCTTCTCCATGTAGTTTGAGGAACCATGACTAGTCTTCTTGCGATAGACGCACGTCCGGACGTTGTTGCACCAAGCTCCACCCTGCAATCAATCAATTAGTTTCCAGATAAAAAAATAGCAGCATTTTTTCATCTTCTTCTAACCTCCAAGTCCACAATCCAATTGTTTGCACCTGGTCCAAAGCCCGGATCGAAATGGTATCCAGGAACAGTTCCATCCAAACAGACTGCAAATTAAAGTACAAAACTAGATGGTGACAGGCATGCTTAATTACTAACAACTCGTTTGGCAATTACTGTAAACTATGATATGGCGAAGGAATCAAGTGCGTAGCCATTCAGAAAAGATATGTTTAATTGCTTTGGTAGATGGATTACCTGCTCCTCGGGCAGCAGCAGAAGGAATCAGCGTCAGGTCAACTAGAAGAGGATTGCCTGAAGCAGAAATCGCTGCTTCTGTGTCGAGATATGAACCGTCCAAAAGCTCGTAACCTCGACCAGGGATGATCATCAATGGAGAGCAAAGCACGAGGAGATAGATCGCCGGCGGGATCTTCATGCTGTCTTCTTCGTCACACTTGCTGCCTCTTCTTATTGGTCTCCTAAGTAAAAGCAAGGGGAATTGAGGAGATGACGACGACGAAGGAGAAGACAACCGTATATGAATACATATACGTCAAAACTTGCAAGAATTTGGCAATATTTTATGGATGGAAACAGAAGATACGTACACGAAATGCAATGCCTTTAGGGCTGCATTGGTTGAAGAAGGTAGTTAAATGGTTTGATAGCTTTACAATTTGAGATTGGTTGGATGCCATAAACTACGCCATGAAATAAACGCAACATCTCTGTAAAATGTAGGAGCAAAATTTGACTTTCCCGTTTTGGTCTTCCAAGGAAGGAAAAGATTTAGATTTTAACAAATAAGATTTATAGGAAAGCTTTAAATTACAAATAGATTATTCACAGATGAAATTTAGATGATTTTTTTTTTTTGCCACTAATCACCTGCATTATGATTTTTTTTTGCCCTTTTGTCAAGCGTCCGAGTTAGGAAAGTTGCCCGTGATGGACGTACGTCCAGCACACACACACATAGCAAAAATGCATGGACAACTGCCAATCTAGACTTTTAAATTTGGAAAGATAACATATTAAGTGATAAAAATAATTATTATAATAATATTTTTTTTAATTTTTGAAAGATATATAATATATATTTAATTGAAATAAAAAATAGATAGAAGAAAAAAATTTAAGTATAGTATTCCAAAAGAATTAAACTAACTTATCATTGGACTAATCATACATATTTATTTTTAACGGAGCCAAATAATATATATACTAATAGAACAAAAAAAATTCTATGTAAAAAAATTTTATTTAAAATTAATATTATTAAAAATTTTAAAAAATCATAATCCCCGGATTATAATATAAATCCGTCCCTGCTCATAGCAAAAACACTTACGACACCTTGAATAACTTGGGGCACCTCTAGTTGTGAGAGTCGTTGATACTGTTCATGCTGAGTGTCTTATGTACCCGGATCAATTTAATTACAATTAAAAAAAATATTTTAGTTATATTTTCAAAGTGATTTCATCCATTAGATTTAAAAAATATTTACTAAAACTAACTAAAAAATATGTCTTTTAATTATGAATTTGTTTTCTCTCCATAGAATACTCTTTTGCAATTGCCGAGTAATTTACTTACCTCATACAAAAGTTCAAGGCATGTCAAATATGATTAATGTGAAAAACATCTGATATGATACCATTAAAGCCAATCATGTGATGATTTATAGACTCATTTGTATCATATTCCTGTGTATAAATAAAGGCATGTTTTGTGGTTATTATACTTACGTGTATTTGTGCCAAATAGCTAAGCATAATAATGTCCTTGAGTAGAAGATTCTTATCTATATCAATCGATTAGTTGAATCGATAGTGAGATGATATAGAGAACACTACTCTAAATAATTCCTAGTCAAGTATTAACATTCAAGGACAATGTTAATACGTAGAGGCTAGCATGTAAGTCAACATGATGACTTGATCTCACAAGTCATGGATATAGAGATATCAAGTTGACACATGGGTATGCATTGGAGAATGTATACTGAATGACCCGCCATGAGAAAGTATCATGGATCGTTATATGAGTGTCATATACTTTCTCATGTGGCTATTAGTATGACTATTAGTCCTTGGACCTGAAGTCACCATGGATCCCTACATAAGGAGTTACGTACTTTGGCTTCGTCAAACGTCACCCGTAAATGGGTGGACTATAAAGGCGATTACTGGGTATGTAACAAATTATGGAGAGGGATGTGAGTGATGTAGATGGGATCTATCCCTCCTATATGACGGGAAAGATATCGTATTCTTGATAGAGTGAGACCACAAAGTGCATGGCCATGCCCAAGTGAGTCAATATGAGATATTGAGCTCATTTGATTAGTGTGAGTCTACTTGGAGTTCAAGATATAGATTGACTCGAGGATGACACGGTCTATGCCTCAATTGAGTCAATCTAGATATCAAGGATAGAGGGACATTATCATATATTGTGAGAGTCACAATTATTAGTCACAAGGTGATGTTGGATCTCAACATTCTTGTAACTTGGGTAGCAATGATGTGTTGCTAGATACCGCTCATTGCTTATGTCTCTAAAAGTGTTTAGAGACATTGCCAACGTTACAAGAACCTATAGGGTCACACACAAAAAGGACATTCTATTTGGAGATGAGTTCTTTTAATTAAGAACAATTGAGCATTGGATGACCAAGACTTGGGTTAGACTCAAGTTGCATTTGGGTTAAACTCAAATTGGATTTGAGTTAGACTCAAATTAAGTCATATGGCTGGATGCAGGAGCTTAAATTTGGATTAATCTAACCACATGCAAGCACACTTGAGTTAGACTCAAGTTGCATGTACTTGAGTTAGACTCAAGTTGAACTTGGATTAGTCTAACCACATGCAAGCTAGACTTGAATTACATGTACTTGAGTTGGACTCAAGTTGAACTTGAGTTTGGCTAGCCACATGCAAGCATGCATGAAGTAAACGGCAAGTTTACTTGTTATGGCAAGAATTAATGATTAATTGATTAATTAATCTTGCATTAATTGGGAATTAATGGTGATTAATGGTCAATTAATTTTTGCATTAATTTTGGCCTTTTGTGGTTGTGTGGTGGCGTGGAAAAGAAAAAGGTGAGAGGGTTTAATTTGGCTCTCGTGTGTGTTCTTGCTCTTGCTTCTTCTCACGGAAGAAAAAGCTATCTTGCATCTCTTTTCGTTTTGCTCTTTCTTCTCGCAACGAGGGGTTGCAATAAGGTTGCTAGCACAACCTATTCTCCAAGGTCCTGTGTGGATACTTCTAGAGGAGTGTCTGTTTTGATACTCTACGAGATCCGGCGGCAATTGGACGAGCGGGAAATCGAAGGGCTACGCAACAAGGGTAATGGTTCTATCATGTAGATCTAGTATAGATTTAGTAGTCAAACTCGTAAATATTTTATGTTCGCACGGATCCCGTGGGCGAAATTCTGGGGTTTCCGCAACGCAAAAAGCGGTTTTTGCGGCCTAGAATGACTAACAGTGGTATCAGAGCCACGTGCGAACCTTGTACGAGTTTAAATTTGTTTTTTTTTGTATTAGATACAAAATTTACAGACAAATAATATTCTGTGATTTTTCGAAATTTATGGAATTTATGGGTATTTTTCTCATGAAGTCGAAGCAACAAGTGTTTGGACACTTGTAGGCTTCACCGATCGAGAAAACTTTCCGAAACGGAAAGATCTCGCTATAATTTTTCGGGACAGCGGCTTAAGTTGCTGTAAGGTGATTTTGGGACACTCGCGAAATTCATTTCGCGAGTAGGGGCGCTGCCTCTAACCCCGCGAGGGGCATTGTCCCGCGATCGTGCCCGAAAATCGTGTAGCGGGACCGTTACGGAAGTGTAACTCATAATATTGTAAAATTGTAGAAAAATTATAGAAATTTATTTAAAATACATAATTTGGAATTATGTATGGATTTGTGATGATCATGGCCCAATAAAACCCAATATGATTGGAATGTGTTGTAATTCATATTACGGTCTGCGTACCGATTTTGTGGTTGTGCGTGTTGTATAGTGTATGCGACCTGCGAGTCGGCTTCTTTTATTTTATTTCTGTATTTTCTTATTTTGTAATGTCCAAAATGAAGACGGTGGATGGTCCATCCGAAGACGGAGTTATGGAGGGAGCCAACGACACGTGGCGGTCAAAGGAGAAGCTTGGAGAAGCTAACCCTAGGTTGACCGTCAGATCTTCTCATTGGCTTGAGAAGATCGTAATAGGGCCATGATCAAATCACAAATTAAATTATTTTATTTTTCTTGTATGTGATGCATGCTAGTATAAAGTAATTAGAGCCTTTATGTGTATATGATACACCCCCTCTCGATTAGATTAGATCTAATTTAAAACGACTCGTAAATGCCTACCAAGTTTTGATACCTATCACTACCTCGATCATTTGTTGTTGTTGAATCTGCCAAAGCAGAGCAACACATTTAATCTTGGTAGGGTACGGAGGGACAATCTTGGTCCCGCCTATCACGGCTTGGGTGAGAACAAACTCAATCAGATTGAGTGAAACTAGTTAACTCGGTCGGATCGAGTCCAACTATAGGCATATTCCAATCGTTGGAAAGGTAGGATAAAAATCGCATTTATATTAAAACTTGGGCGATTTAGCCAAAGCACTGAAACCCAAAGGAGGGGTTGCCAAGGATGCTACCTGCTTCCACTGCGGTGAGACCGGACACTGGAAGCGGAACTGCAAGAAATATATGGAAGATCTCCAGAAGAAGAGAAGTCAGACTTCTACTTCAGGTATTCATGTTATAGAAGTCAATTTGTCTATTTCTACATCATGGGTATTAGATACCGGATGTGCTTCTCACATTTGTACTAATGTGCAGGCGCTGAGAAATAGCAGGGCATTGACAAAGGGCGAGGTGGACCTACGAGTTGGCAATGGAGCAAGAGTTGCTGCTGTTGCTACAGGAGTTTATATGCTATCTCTGCCCTCTGGGCTTGTACTAGAGTTAGATGATTGTTATTATGTGCTTGCTCTGACTAAGAACATAGTTTCTGTTTCTTGTTTAGACAAGAAAGGATTTTCGTTTATAATAAAGAACAAATGTTGTTCAGTTTATTTAAATGAAATGTTCTATTGTAGTGCACCTCTGATGAATGGACTCTATCTTCTAGACTTAGAAAACCCTATCTATAACATAAATACCAAAAGGCTCAAGTCTAATGACTTGAACCAAACCTATATCTGGCACTGTCGCTTAGGCCATATAAATGAGAGTCGCCTATCCCAGCTCCATAGAGATGGTTTGCTGGACTCATTTGATTTTGAATCATTTGAGACATGCGAGTCTTGCCTTCTTGGCAAGATGACCAAGACTCCATTTAGTGGACACAGCGAAAGAGCAACCGATTTGTTAGGTCTTATACATAGCGATGTATGTGGCCCTTTCAATGTTGCTGCCAGAGGCGGTTATAGGTACTTCATTACATTTACTGATGATTTCAGTAGATATGGTTATGTGTACTTGATGACACATAAGTCAGAATCCTTTGAAAAGTTCAAAGAATACAAGAATGAAGTACAAAACCAGCTTGGCAAGAGTATTAAAATACTTCGATCAGATCGAGGTGGAGAATACCTCAGCCATGAGTTCGGTGACTATCTAGCTGAGTGTGGGATTCTATCCCAACTCACTCCTCCTGGAACACCACAATGGAATGGTGTGTCCGAAAGGAGGAATCGTACCCTATTAGATATGGTGCGATCCATGATGAGTCACACAGATCTTCCTATATCCTTTTGGGGATATGCTCTAGACACGGCTGCCTTCACTCTTAACCGTGTTCCATCAAAGGCTGTGGTAAAGACACCATATCAGATATGGACTGGGAAGAGTCCCCAGATGTCTTTTATGAGAATTTGGGGTTGTGAAGCTTACGTACGACGTCAAGTTTCAGAAAAACTAGGACCCAAATCCGACAAGTGCTATTTTGTAGGATATCCCAAGGAAACGAAGGGATATTACTTCTACATTCCCAGTCAGCACAAAGTGTTTGTGGCAAAAACTGGGGTTTTTCTAGAAAGAGATTTTGTTTCTGGAAAAACTAGTGGAAGTTCGTTCGATCTTGAAGAAGTTCAAGATATGGACCATAGCACTGAGGCCTTGATGGAGGTTGAACAGGAACCACAAAGTGTTGTGGATCATGAGGTTGTTACACAAGGAGTTATGGAACAACATCCTGTTCAAGTAGACCTACCTCTTCGCAGGTCTGGTAGGGTACGTCATCTGGCTGAAAGATATTCATTTCTCTTGTCTGATGACAATGACGTTGTGCTCATTGAGAATGAGCCTACAACTTATCAGGAAGCTGTGATGAGCCCAGATTCTGAGAAATGGCTTGAGGCCATGAGATCCGAGATGGATTCCATGTACACCAACCAAGTTTGGACCTTGGTTGATCCACCTGAAGGGGTAAAACCCATTGGGTGTAAGTGGGTCTTTAAGAGAAAGACTGACATGGGAGGACTTACGCATACCTATAAGGGTAGACTGGTAGCAAAGGGTTTCAAACAAATTCATGGTATTGACTATGATGAAACCTTTTCTCCAGTAGCGATGTTTAAGTCCATTCGGATCATGCTTGCTATTGCAGCATACCACGATTATGAGATCTGGCAGATGGATGTCAAAACCGCGTTCCTGAATGGGAACCTACTCGAGGATGTGTACATGACACAACCTGAGGGTTTTGTAGATCCAAAGCATACTGGCAGAGTATGCAAGCTGCAAAGGTCCATTTATGGACTAAAGCAAGCTTCTCGGAGCTGGAATCTTCGATTCGATGATGCAATCAAACAGTTTGGTTTCATCAAGAATGAAGATGAACCCTGTGTCTACAAGAGGGTTGAAGGAAACATAGTAGTTTTCCTCATATTGTATGTGGATGACATATTACTCATTGGGAATGATATTCCTATGCTTCAGTCTGTGAAGACTTGGCTGGGGAATTGTTTCTCAATGAAGGACTTAGGTGAAGCAGCCTGTATTTTAGGCATCAAGATCTATAGAGATAGATCTAAGAGATTGCTTGGCCTAAGTCAGAGTACATACATTGACAAGGTCTTACTTCGGTTTGCCATGCAGAATTCCAAGAAAGGATTTCTGCCTATGTCACATGGTATGAGTCTTTCGAAGACTCAAAGTCCCTCTTCTAGAGAGGAGAGAGACCGCATGGATCAGATCCCTTATGCCTCGGCCATAGGATCTGTCATGTACGCCATGCTATGTACTCGTCCTGATGTCTCGTATGCTTTAAGTATGACGAGCAGATACCAGTCAGATCCAGGTGAGCGTCACTGGATAGCGGTCAAGAATATTCTTAAGTACTTGAGAAGGACTAAAGAATATTTCTTGATATATGGAGGCGATGAGGAGCTAACTGTAAAGGGTTACAGTGATGCTAGCTTCCAGACCGACCAGGATGATTATAGGTCGCAGTCAGGGTTCGTGTTTTGTCTAAATGGCGGCGCTGTGAGCTGGAAAAGTTCGAAGCAAGACACAGTTGCTGATTCTACAACAGAGGCCGAGTATATTGCTGCATCAGAGGCAGCAAAGGAGGCAGTTTGGATCCGCAAGTTCATTGCAGAGCTTGGGGTCGTTCCTAGCATCGCAAATCCCATAGAGCTCTATTGTGACAACAATGGAGCTATTGCACAGGCTAGGGAACCTCGCTCACACCAGCGGACCAAACACATACTACGGCGCTTCCATCTCATCCGAGAGATCATCGATAGAGGAGATGTGAAGATATGCAGAGTACCCTCAGAGGCTAACGTCGCAGATCCCCTGACCAAGGCTTTGGCACAGAGAAAGCATGATGGTCACACTAGATCATTGGGTATTAGATACTACAGTGATTGACACTAGTGCTAGTGGGAGATTGTTAGTGAGAGCCCTAGAGCCAATCATGTGATGATTATATAGACTCATTTGTATCATATTCCTGTGTATAAATAAAGGCATGTTTTGTGGTTATTATACTTACGTGTATTTGTGCCAAATAGCTAAGCATAATAATGTCCTTGAGTAGAAGATTCTTATCTATATCAATCGATTAGTTGAATCGATAGTGAGATGATATAGAGAACACTACTCTAAATAATTCCTAGTCAAGTATTAACATTCAAGGACAATGTTAATACGTAGAGGCTAGCATGTAAGTCAACATGATGACTTGATCTCACAAGTCATGGATATAGAGATATCAAGTTGACACATGGGTATGCATTGGAGAATGTATACTGAATGACCCGCCATGAGAAAGTATCATGGATCGTTATATGAGTGTCATATACTTTCTCATGTGGCTATTAGTATGACTATTAGTCCTTGGACTTGAAGTCACCATGGATCCCTACATAAGGAGTTACGTACTTTGGCTTCGTCAAACGTCACCCGTAAATGGGTGGACTATAAAGGCGATTACTGGGTATGTAACAAATTATGGAGAGGGATGTGAGTGATGTAGATGGGATCTATCCCTCCTATATGACGGGAAAGATATCGTATTCTTGATAGAGTGAGACCACAAAGTGCATGGCCATGCCCAAGTGAGTCAATATGAGATATTGAGCTCATTTGATTAGTGTGAGTCTACTTGGAGTTCAAGATATAGATTGACTCGAGGATGACACGGTCTATGCCTCAATTGAGTCAATCTAGATATCAAGGATAGAGGGACATTATCATATATTGTGAGAGTCACAATTATTAGTCACAAGGTGATGTTGGATCTCAACATTCTTGTAACTTGGGTAGCAATGATGTGTTGCTAGATACCGCTCATTGCTTATGTCTCTAAAAGTGTTTAGAGACATTGCCAACGTTACAAGAACCTATAGGGTCACACACAAAAAGGACATTCTATTTGGAGACATCATCGCCACCCTTCATAGTTCAAATCTATTATCTATTACTTTGAGTTGATTCCTAACCCAAAATTGACAAAGTTTTTTGCCATGTCACAAGGGTAATCTATTGTTGAAGATTGTCTGTGATTTACGTAGATCTTATACAATTTATATTCTATAAATCCCCTCTCAATTATCAAAACACTCTTTTGGTTAATAAATTTATTCTTTTTCGATTTAATCTCGTCAGTTTATTGACATTCGTCTCCAAATTTGAAAATTTAAACTTTCGAAGATCTAAAACTCTTAAAAGACAACGAAAGCGCAGAAAACACGAGATAAGCATTCCTTACTCGAGTAATCTTAAACATTATTTTCTCATACACTGAAACAAATTTAGGATTCGTCTACTTGTAAAATAGCCGTCCATGTTTCTATTAATTTATTGATTACATAAACCAATTTCCCAACACAATCGTAATGCCTGTGATCTTCAGTTAAAACATATTATGGCAAGTGTTATCACAAGGGTATGGGCAATCTATGGCCTTCACCGGCGATCGTTCAAAGTACCAGTCGCCAACCGATTTTGCAATTCCCTAAAGCAAACACAGGAATTACGATCAGTTCCCACAACAATCAGAAAGTGTTTGATTTTTTATTTTTTTTTAACTCTCTGAAGCACAAGCAAAGACAAACATGTATGAATCATACTCACGTTGCCTCCAATAGCAGGTGAATTATCTCCAAACCACCTATCCTGTCTTTCTGATTGACAGTGGTCGAAACATGAATTTATGAACAATCCACTCTGTTTTAATGCAGAGAATCCTCGCAGGGCATTAACCATTTCATTCCTGAATCCTACACATCACAAACTCCACCTTGTTTATTATTTATTATATGTGAACATTTCACATTCAGGATTCATCCAACTGAATACCTTGCAAGAACTGGATTTGGCTTGCATTGCACTTCGAATGGTTGACCTTGCAGTCTTTCCAGTAACCTTCAGGGTCTGCGTTTTTAGGTGCCAAGCTTTCTTGAATCTGAGCAACAATCAACACTCAGGCTCGATCTAATGGATTTAACTACCTAAAAAAAAGAGACGAAGTATATTCACTCACCTGCCACACATCGTATGCTGCATTCAGAATGAAAGTTGGAGTCTTGATGCCATCCACAATGTTTTGTGGAAAGAAGCACTGCAAGAACACAAAAACTCATCAAAAAAGGTATCGACTTACTTATCTATCGATAAACAAACAATATATAAGCTGCGAGAAAACAAGCGTACCAAAGAGGCTTCCATTCTCGATGTACAGGAAGCAGGCAAGTTGCTAGCCACCCCCTTTGCGTCGACAGAACAAAAAAAAGTTAATCATGATCTTCCCTCAGAATTAAGCTTGATTCTTACTAATTTACCTGAATAGACACGACTCCTTGGAAGACAGATCTCAGTGAACGACCACCAGATACATCAACCCTGAATTCCCAAGTAGAATTAAGATGTTATTAATGCACCACTAAGAAGACACTTTTTTTTTTCTCTAATGCACGAATTTGGCTTACGCGTCAAGGAAGAACCCTGCATCAGAAAGGCACTTGACCACCGTGCCGGATGGAAAAAGTGCATGGAACTGATCGCAATGTAATAGAGACGATAAGCCTCCGGCTGAACAGCCACTAAGAAGTGCCTATCGGTTGTAAGTAAGTTAAGTTAGTAAATATAAAAGAAATTAACTAGGCACAGAAACAAAGAGGAGGAACCTTCTCAGCAGAACGCATTCCTTTGGACATGAGCTCCTCCATCACAACTGTCCAGATCCTTTGGCCTCGAAAGTAAAGGCCATTCGCCTGCAATTGTTACAACATTAATTCTCCAGTTTATGGCAATGTCTCAAGTGACTAGTTGTAATCCGACAGACCTCGTCGTAGCCCTCTCCGGCAAACGATGCACTGTCGCAGTAGCGTACGCGAACTCTGTTCCAGTTGTAGAAGTCTGTCGAATTAAAGAAGACGCCATTAGTTTACAGTATTCTTGAGAAACATTATATATATATATATATAAAATGAGGAAGCACCAGGATTCTGTTCAGCTTTATTGCTCAATATGCCAGAAAACTCTATTCGCTTCTCCATGTAGTTTGAGGAACCATGACTAGTCTTCTTGCGATAGACGCACGTCCGGACGTTGTTGCACCAAGCTCCACCCTGCAATCAATCAATTAGTTTCCAGATAAAAAAATAGCAGCATTTTTTCATCTTCTTCTAACCTCCAAGTCCACAATCCAATTGTTTGCACCTGGTCCAAAGCCCGGATCGAAATGGTATCCAGGAACAGTTCCATCCAAACAGACTGCAAATTAAAGTACAAAACTAGATGGTGACAGGCATGCTTAATTACTAACAACTCGTTTGGCAATTACTGTAAACTATGATATGGCGAAGGAATCAAGTGCGTAGCCATTCAGAAAAGATATGTTTAATTGCTTTGGTAGATGGATTACCTGCTCCTCGGGCAGCAGCAGAAGGAATCAGCGTCAGGTCAACTAGAAGAGGATTGCCTGAAGCAGAAATCGCTGCTTCTGTGTCGAGATATGAACCGTCCAAAAGCTCGTAACCTCGACCAGGGATGATCATCAATGGAGAGCAAAGCACGAGGAGATAGATCGCCGGCGGGATCTTCATGCTGTCTTCTTCGTCACACTTGCTGCCTCTTCTTATTGGTCTCCTAAGTAAAAGCAAGGGGAATTGAGGAGATGACGACGACGAAGGAGAAGACAACCGTATATGAATACATATACGTCAAAACTTGCAAGAATTTGGCAATATTTTATGGATGGAAACAGAAGATACGTACACGAAATGCAATGCCTTTAGGGCTGCATTGGTTGAAGAAGGTAGTTAAATGGTTTGATAGCTTTACAATTTGAGATTGGTTGGATGCCATAAACTACGCCATGAAATAAACGCAACATCTCTGTAAAATGTAGGAGCAAAATTTGACTTTCCCGTTTTGGTCTTCCAAGGAAGGAAAAGAT
Source organism: Boesenbergia rotunda (assembly GCA_024364735.1). Lineage (NCBI taxonomy): Eukaryota > Viridiplantae > Streptophyta > Magnoliopsida > Zingiberales > Zingiberaceae > Boesenbergia > Boesenbergia rotunda. Next base: position 226,877 of record JAGFNQ010000368.1, on the reverse strand, counting down.
TTAGATTTTAACAAATAAGATTTATAGGAAAGCTTTAAATTACAAATAGATTATTCACAGATGAAATTTAGATGATTTTTTTTTTTTGCCACTAATCACCTGCATTATGATTTTTTTTTGCCCTTTTGTCAAGCGTCCGAGTTAGGAAAGTTGCCCGTGATGGACGTACGTCCAGCACACACACACATAGCAAAAATGCATGGACAACTGCCAATCTAGACTTTTAAATTTGGAAAGATAACATATTAAGTGATAAAAATAATTATTATAATAATATTTTTTTTAATTTTTGAAAGATATATAATATATATTTAATTGAAATAAAAAATAGATAGAAGAAAAAAATTTAAGTATAGTATTCCAAAAGAATTAAACTAACTTATCATTGGACTAATCATACATATTTATTTTTAACGGAGCCAAATAATATATATACTAATAGAACAAAAAAAATTCTATGTAAAAAAATTTTATTTAAAATTAATATTATTAAAAATTTTAAAAAATCATAATCCCCGGATTATAATATAAATCCGTCCCTGCTCATAGCAAAAACACTTACGACACCTTGAATAACTTGGGGCACCTCTAGTTGTGAGAGTCGTTGATACTGTTCATGCTGAGTGTCTTATGTACCCGGATCAATTTAATTACAATTAAAAAAAATATTTTAGTTATATTTTCAAAGTGATTTCATCCATTAGATTTAAAAAATATTTACTAAAACTAACTAAAAAATATGTCTTTTAATTATGAATTTGTTTTCTCTCCATAGAATACTCTTTTGCAATTGCCGAGTAATTTACTTACCTCATACAAAAGTTCAAGGCATGTCAAATATGATTAATGTGAAAAATATCTTTGCGTCCATCACTGCAGGTTTATTTTTTTTAATTTTGTACGAGTCAACTACAATTATTATTTTTTGATAAATTGATTAAATTTATTAACAAGATTATTAATTAATTTGGTTATTTTTGTTTATATAATTGGTTACTTTTTTATTGTTTGTTTGATATTAACAAGTATGACTTCATATGCATCATATTATATTTTAGTTAATAAAGAATATTTCTTTATTATTGAATATGATAATATTTGTATCTATTCATTTTAATACAGAAATCTCAGGAAATGAAGAAAAGAAAAACTATCCATTCTTTTTTTAAAGTAAAATATCAAACATCAACAAGTCAAGGGCATTCTCCATCCAATATTGATATATCAAATTCTAGTGATCAACAACCTAACAAATCTCCTATAATGGAGATTGATGTTAGTTCTCTTGAACCTGATCCGACATTACGTACTTCAATATGAAAATATCCTGTTAATCAAAGAGATGAAATTAGACGAACTTATATTAAGATGGGACCATATCTACCTATTCAGAATGAGAATCCACCGACCAAATTCGGAAGTCAAAATCGACGATTTCAAAGTCATTGATTTAAGAAATTTCTTGGTTAGAATACTCTCCTTCGAATTATGCTGCATTTTGTTTTCCATGCTTTTTGTTTGATCATAAGCACCCTCCTCGCAATCCTGCATTTATGACGGATGGATTCAAATATTGGAAGTGAGTTAATGATCGTGATAGATGCGCATTTTTGATGCATATAGGATGCAATACTTCACCACATAATAATGTTGTGAAATATCTTGATAATTTAATGAATATACCTCGTCATATTGACAAAGTAATGAATGCACAATCTTCAGATGAAAAATAGAAGAACAGATTGAGGCTTACAACAGTTATTGAAAGTATTAGATGACTCACTTTGCAAGCATGCACATTTAGATGGTATGATGAATTTCCATCGTCTAATAATCGCGGTAATTTTATCGAAATGATAAAATTTATGGGGAAAATAAATGAGAATATTGGGGATATCGTCTTAGAGAAAGCTCCAAAAAATACAAAGTATACTTCACCAGATATTCAGAAAGATATATTGAATATTCTTGCCAATCAAGTGAGAACCAAGATTCGTAAAGAGATTGGGGATGCAAAATTTTGTATTTTAGTTGATAAAGCAAGAGATACATCTAACAAGGAGCAGATGACTATCGTATTAAGATTTATGAATATTGATGGTTTTTTACGAGAGCGGTTCTTTGCCATTGTACCTGTGACTGATATAACTGCTGTAACACTTAAGAAAGAAATATCTGATGCTCTTGGTCGTTATGACTTGCATATCCACAATATACGGGGACAAGGATATGATGGTGCTAGCAATATACGTGGTTGTTGGAATGGATTACAAGCTCTTTTCTTGAAAGATTGTTCATGTGCGTATTATGTACATTGTTTCGTTCATCGACTTCAACTAGCATTAACTGCAGCTGCTGAAAAAGAGGTATCCATTTGGTTATTTTTTTCAAAATTGAATTCCATTTGTAATCTCTTTAACGCATCTCCTAAATGCCAAGCTGAGTTCCTTTCTGCTCAAAGAGTTAAAGTTGCACATATGATAACTATTGGAGAACGTGATACTGGTAGAGGATGCAATTAAATTGGAAATTTATTACGGCTTGGAAAAACTCGATGGAGTTCTAATTTTGACTCAATTTGTAGCATAATTGATATGTATAGCTCTGTGATTACTGTGTTAGAAAGCATAGCGCAAGATGAGTCCTCTTCTAACTCCATCCGCGGTGAAGCTAGTGGTTTGTTGATTGCGATGAAGTCTTTTGATTTCATATTCATATTACACTTGATGCAAAAGATAATGGGGTTAACAAATCTGCTTTGTCAGGCATTGCAAGAGAAATCTCTAGACATTTTAAATGCAATGGACTCTGTTTCAACTACTAAAACGTTGTTTTATACTTTGAGAGAAGAAGGTTTTGTTATTTTACTTAGTTATGTGAAATAAGTTTGTACTAAGTATGATATTGAGATACCTGATATGGAAGCTCGTTATAAATCTGCTACAGACCGTTCTTGTCAACAAAATGATTCAATCACAGTTGAGCACCAATATCAAATTGATGTATTTGTTGCTGTAATAGATTTTCAAATTTAAGAGCTTAATAGTAGATTCAAAGATGAGGCAGTCGAACTTCTTAAGCTTAGTTGTGCTTTGGAACCTAAAGAAAATTTTAAACTTCTTAATGTTGATCACATCTATCGACTTGCTGATAAATTCTATTCTCTTGACTTCGACGCACAAGATTTGCATCACTTGAGAATGCAATTAGATCACTATAAGGTTGATGTTGTTGGTCATGAAAGATTTCAGAATTTATCAACTATTTCTGAATTATGTCGAAGATTATTGAAGCAAATAAATCAGGAATCTACCATTTGATTGACAGGTAATTTTTTTCTTATTTGTTATAGTTTATATATTATAACTATACCATATGATTAATATATTTGTTTAATTGACAGGTTGATTCGTCTTGTTTTAACTCTTCCCGTCTCTACAGCAACAACAGAACAAGCATTTTCGGCAATGAAACTTGTTAAAACAGCTCTTCGTAATAAGATGGAAGAAGAGTTTTTAACAGATTCTATAGTCATCTATATTGAACGGGAGTTAGTTAAAAATATCGATAACGATATAATCATTAATGAGTTTGATTCTAAGAAGAACCGAAGAACACAACTTCAATAATATTTTTCTATGATTTTGGATGTATTGAATATTGAATATTTTTATTTTATGTCTTCTACGAGTTAATATTCACATACTTTTTATATTATTTATATTTTTGAATTAATTAAATTTTTATATCAATCATAGTAGCCTCATGTAATTTGAAAGTCTGGCTACGCCCTGATCACTATCCTTTCTTGCTCACTTTTTCCTTCGTCGATATCTTCTATCGCTCACTCCTATCGGTAATGCCTGCTCCAACTCGTCCATAGTAAGAAAAGCATAAGTGTTGCAAGCTAAGCACAAAATACAACCGTAAGATTCTTCTTGAATGGGCTAGGAAGCCCCCGGGGCTATGGTGCAACGGTAGGGTCGCTAGTAGTTAACCCAGGTACCCTCGGTTCGATCCCCAGCTACGGCGCATTTTGCAAGAATTTTTCCTCCAAATGGGGCGCGAACCCTCGGTTCGATCCCCAGCTACGGCGCATTTTGCAAGAATTTTTCCTCCAAATGGGGCGCGAACCCTGGGACGCTGGGCTTCTACACTACAAAAAAAACAGTTATTTAGGGACGAAATTTTGGGACAAATATTTTTCGTCCCAAAATTGCAACAAATTTGGGGACAAAAAAAATATTTGTCGCAAATTAGGAACGAATTTAGCAACGAAATATGTTTGTCGCAATTTAGCAACAAAATATTTTTCGTCCCAAAAGTCAGCAACGAATTTAAATATTCGTTGCGAATTCTGCGACGAATCTGCAACGAATTTAATATTTGTTACAAAATTTGCGACGAATAATAAATTCGTCCCAGAATTCCTCAAAAATATAATAATAATTATAATTAAGTTTTATAAATCAGGGACGAATACTAGATTCGTCCCAGATTCTGGGACGAATCCTGGATTCGTCCCAGATTCTGGGACGAATCCTCGATTCGTCCCAGATTTTGGGACGAATCTTGGATTCGTCCCAGATTCTGGGACGAAACTTTATCTTCGTTCCAGAATCTGGGACGAATCCAATATTCGTCCCAGATTCTGGGACGAATTTGTAAATTCGTCTCAGACTCAGGGACGAATACATGATTCGTCCCAGATTCTGAGACGAATTAGTTGATTCGTCCCAGATTTTGGGACGAACGATGGATTCGTCCCAGATTCCGGGATGAATTATAGATTCGTCCCAGATTCTGGGACGAATATACATTTTCGTCCCTGGATCTGGGACGAATCCATGGTTCGTCCCAGATTCTGGGACGAACTTGTGGATTCGTCCCAGAATCAGGGACAAATATACATTTTCGTCCCTGAATCTGGGACGAATTAGGATTCGTCCCAGAAAAAAATAAAAAAATAAATCAAGTCAAAAATTATATTTATAGATATCGAAATTATACGAAATCGATTCCTAGGTGTTAGTTCCCTTATCTTGATATATAGTTACAAAATTAGTTACAAATTAACGTTAATGGGAGTTCAGAACGACACAAAATTAGTTGTATATGTTTGTCTAGCTCTCCTGATTATAAAAATGTTATCAAACATTATTGAGGCCAAATTAAATATTTTAATTTATTAACATAAATTTTTTAATACTAAACTATTTAAAAAATTAAATTCGGATAAAAAAATCATTGGTTTCGATATATTAATTTAAATTTATATTTGAGAGCACTTATAAATTCAGGAGAAGTAGACAAACAGGTAGGAATCGATTTCGTGTAATTCCAATATCTCTAGGTAGGGTTTTGGAATCAATTTATGTATTTATAATTAATTTTAATTCTGGGACGAATCCTGGATTCGTCCCAGATTCTGGGACGAATCTAGTAATTCGTCCCAGATTCTGGGACGAATCTAGGAATTCGTCCCAGATTCTGCAACGAATTACTAGATTCGTCCCAGAATTTGGGACGAATCCAGGATTCGTCCCAGAATTAAAATTAATTATAAATACATAAATTGAGTCTAAAACCCTACATAGAGATATCGGAATTACACGAAATCGATTCCTACGTGTTCGTCTACTTCTCCTGATTATAAGTGCTCTCAAATATAAATTTAAATATTTTGATCAAATATTTTTTATATTGATAGTTAAATTAAATATGTAAATGTATATACAGCTAATTAATCATGAGTTCAATATGAGCCAGAGTTACAAATTGATGTTAGAGAGATAGTTCTCGGAATGATACAAAATTACTTTTATGTGTTTGTTTAGCTCTCCTGATTATAAAAATGTTATCAAACATTATTGAGGCAAAATTAAATATATTTAATTTATTAACATAAATTTTTTAATACTAAAATATTTAAAAAATTAAATTCGGATAAAAAAATCATTGGTTTCGATATATTAATTTAAATTTATATTTGAGAGCACTTATAAATTCAGGAGAAGTATACGAACACGTAGGAACCGATTTCGTGTAATTCCGATATCTCTAGGTAGTGTTTTAGAATCAATTTATGTATTTATAATTAATTTTAATTCTGGGACGAATCTTGGATTCGTCCCAGATTCTGGGACGAATCTAGTAATTCGTCCCAGATTCTGGGACGAATCTAGGAATTCGTCCCAGATTCTGCAACGAATTACTAGATTCGTCCCAGAATTTGGGACGAATCCAGGATTCGTCCCAGAATTAAAATTAATTATAAATACATAAATTGAGTCCAAAACCCTACCTAGAGATATCGGAATTACACGAAATCGATTCCTACGTGTTCGTCTATTTCTCCTGAATTTATAAGTGCTCTCAAATAGAAATTTAAATATTTTGATCCAATATTTTTTATATTGATAGTTAAATTAAATATGTAAATGTATATACAGCTAATTAATCATGAGTTCAATATGAGTCAGAGTTACAAATTAATGTTAGAGAGATAGTTCTCGGAATGATACAAAACTACTTTTATGTGTTTGTTTAGCTCTCCTGATTATAAAAATGTTATCAAACATTATTGAGGCAAAATTAAATATATTTAATTTATTAACATAAATTTTTTAATACTAAAATATTTTAAAAATTAAATTCGGATAAAAAATCATTGGTTTAGATATATTAATTTAAATTTATATTTGAGAGTACTTATAAATTCAGGAGAAGTAGACGAACACGTAGGAACCGATTTCGTATAATTCCGATATCTCTAGGTAGTGTTTTAGAATCAATTTATGTATTTATAATTAATTTTAATTCTGGGACGAATCCTGGATTCGTCCCAGATTCTGGGACGAATCTAGGAATTCGTCCCAGATTCTGCAACGAATTACTAGATTCGTCCCAGAATTTGGGACGAATCCAGGATTCGTCCCAGAATTAAAATTAATTATAAATACATAAATTGAGTCCAAAACCCTACCTAGAGATATCGGAATTACACGAAATCGATTCCTACGTGTTCGTCTACTTCTCCTAAATTTATAAGTGCTCTCAAATATAAATTTAAATATTTTGATCCAATATTTTTTATATTGATAGTTAAATTAAATATGTAAATGTATATACAGCTAATTAATCATGAGTTCAATATGAGTCAGAGTTACAAATTGATGTTAGAGAGATAGTTCTCGGAATGATACAAAACTACTTTTATGTGTTTGTTTAGCTCTCCTGATTATAAAAATGTTATCAAACATTATTGAGGCAAAATTAAATATATTTAATTTATTAACATAAATTTTTTAATACTAAAATATTTAAAAAATTAAATTCGGATAAAAAAATCATTGGTTTAGATATATTAATTTAAATTTATATTTGAGAGTGCTTATAAATTCAGGAGAAGTAGACGAACACGTAGGAACCGATTTCGTGTAATTCCAATATCTCTAGGTAGTGTTTTAGAATCAATTTATGTATTTATAATTAATTTTAATTCTGGGACGAATCCTGGATTCGTCCCAGATTCTGGGACGAATCTAGTAATTCGTCCCAGATTCTGGGACGAATTCTAGATTCGTCCCAAAATCTGGGACGAATAGTAAAATTTGTTGCAAAATTAGGGATGAAATTTGGGACGAAAAAAATTCGTCCCAAAATGATTTTTTATAAAACATCTCATCCGCTCATTTGGCCTAAACCCTAATCTGAAATTGAAGATGGCGCGCGCATGGATTTGGAGCACTTTCTCTCCCTCTCTTTTCTTCTTTTCTCACCTTCTACACCATCCCCTCATTTGGCCTAAACCCTAGATCTGAAATTGGAGAGGAGGCGCGCGAGTGGATTTGGAGCAGCGATACAGGTACATTCTCTCCCTCTCTTTACTTCTTTTCTCACCTTCTACACCTCCGACGAGCACTGGCAGCGGGGCGCGGGGCGCGGGGCGCCGGCAGCGGGTCGCGGGCTGCGTCACCCTCGAGCCACTGGCGTCGCCCTCGAGCCGCTGGCCGCTGGCGGGCGGCGGCAGCGGGGCGCTGGCTGCGTCGCCCTCGAGCTGCTGGCGTCGAGGCAGAGGAAGCAGGGGTTGCTGCTGCAAAGGAAGAGGCTGCTGCTGTTCTTGGCCCCTTCACCATTTGAAGGCCCCCTTCTTTTGCATGTCTCACCTTGAGGAGCAGCAGCAACAGCCTCTGGTCTCTCCATGTCCCTCACCTTGCAGATCGACCCTGAGCACCCAATCCTCTTGCTGTGCTCTTGGTGGTGGTGGTGTTTGCTGGTGAAGAAGCTCTTTAAAGCTCCCTTAGTGGAGGGTGCGTGTGGTTCCTCCTCCTCCTTCTTCTTCTCTTCCTCTTGTTCCTTGTTGTGAACCTCTCTCTTCTTCATTGGTGTAGGTATCTCCTTGCTTCTGCCATTGCAAAAATGGAAGCTGGAGCTGAGTTGGTGACTTCCTTGATCATCTTGATGCTGTTGCTTGGAAGGTGGGAAGGCTTGACGGGTTCTATCTGTTTTTTATTGTGCAAGCCTCAAAGGAGTCAATTGCAGTAGCTTTTGCAGGAACAGCACAGAAAGAAGAGGAGGAAGAGCATAACATTTCTTTAAGGGTAAACAACAAAATTTTGAAGGTAAAAAATTCTTATTCAAACACACTAATTACTTTAGTTAATCTAATTTGTTTGGAGGATACTCATAAAAGTGCAGTGGCCCTCATTCATGGGAATGAGAACTGAGAAGAGAGCCCCCTTGCTACTTTTGCCTGCAAAAAGCTTGTGAGTTTACTCATTCCAGGCATCATCAAATCAGATGTTGGCAAAGGGAATAATGCATGCAACAGCAGCATAGAATAAGTTCCTCCTCCCACTTGTTCTTTACTGTCTGGACCTTTTTCTACTCAAAGTGAACTACTTTGTGCTCTTCTATTTGTCTCCCTAATGATGTTTCATTTAAACCCCAAAATTTTAATGTTATTTTTAGGCTCGTGTGTTAGGGATTGTCACACTTGTTTATGTAATGCTAATGAGTTTCGAAGATCGTTGTATCGAAGGTAAAGGTATCGACAATATTTTATGGTTAGTAGAACTTGAACACTATAACTCCTACTTTAGTATCATGTTAAACACATTTAAGTTTAAGCGAGCAAAAGCAGTCAACATCTTCAAACTTTTTTCCTCTCTTTTCTTGGTGGCATTTGCAGTTTCTCAGGTGAGAAACCTTTTTGCATGTTGAGTTGTCTGATAGAAAATGTACTGTTTGGAATTCCTTGTCTCAATTTTTAGAAGAAATAAAAGATCTCTTCAAATATATTTGACTCATTACTATAGTTACTTACAATACTTACTTTAAATTTTTATAATATAGAAATCTCATGATTAACAAAAAAAAAAGTATAATTATGTTTCTTCCAATTGTAGGTGTTGACGTTTTTGTGCTCAAGCGAGTAAATTTTTTATATATATTGCTGGCCGTGTGAGAGAATACAAATATAGTACATTTTTATACTAAAGGACATCTTATATTTACTGATTTGTTGCTACATTTTATGTTGCAGATTAATGGCATATACAGAGATTGACCGCTATCTGCAAATGGACCTTGTAAGTACTTCAAGTATGATAATATCAGTGTTATGTGTTCAGATTATATGGATATCGCACTTGTTATTGGTAGAAACTTTTCATGCATTGAAAATCATGTGAAGCGACAAACTTAATATTAAGACAATAAAGTTCATTTTCACTTTCAGTACTCTTTTAATTCCTCATTTGTGACATTAGTTCAGATAGTAGGTGGGTGGTTGGGTAGATAGTTCTAGAGACTAAAAGTTGTTTATCCAATAGCATTAGAAGTTATGTTAATAACCATTGGGTTTCTCCTATGCTCTTTATTAGGGGAAGTCAAGAGTATATGAAACTCAAATTGCTTTTAATTATCTCATAATTGCATATTAAAATGTGCTATGTTTGTTATTCATGAATGATTAGATATGATACACTGATAGCTACATCTGATTTCAATTCTTGAAAATATGGTCTTTGCTTTTGTAGTAGTTTTGTCAAAAGATGTCAAAGGAAGCAAGTTGAGAGATGTCCTTGGCTATTTTTCTGTATGATGAAATGTTAAGTGTCGTTTTCCTTGAACTAGCATTCTTCTTCTCATCTCTGACCAATTTTGGTTTTATTAATATCATTATTTTGTTACATGCAACCGGTGCTGAAGAGAAGCTTGCTGAAATATTTGGTAACTATGGTTATTGAATTTTGTCTATATGAAACAAGCTAGTATTGAGATCAATTGTTGTATCATATCCATACACATATCTCTCTATGATTGTCTTATATGATTTTGTCTTGTTTTCCATTTGCTAGCGATAAAGCACATTTTGTTATGTCAACCACATTTCCTGAATAACTCATTTTGTTATTTGTTTGTTTATGTAGGAAAAGCAGCAAATGAAAGAAGCAAGATTGCCAATGAAAGAGGCTGATATCTTGATGTTCTTGTAGTTTTTTTCATGACTTTATGGATTTTTATGGATTGTATGTGATCATTTATCTTGTATTATATTTGGATGTTATTTGAATCATATGGATATGATATGTTTTGTTTGGATGTTTTATATCTGTATGGATATTTGGATGGTTTATATTTGTATGGATATGATGATATGTATTGATTTGTACTATTTTATATCTGTATAGATATATTGAACGTAGTTAAATTGATAATATTCATTGTATTCGAAGAAATTTGAACAATTTGGGAAGAATTTTGTAAAGAAAAAAAAATCGTCCTCAACATGATCTCTCAGTTTTTGGGACGAATTTTTGGATTCGTCCCAAAATCAGGGACGAATTCATTGATTCGTCCCTGAATCTGGGACGAATTCACTGATTCGTCCCTGATTCTGGGACGAATTCAAAGATTCGTCCCTGAATTTGGGACGAATTCACTGATTCGTCCCTAAATCTGGGACGAATTCAAATATTCGTCCCTGAATCTGGGACGAATTAGTGAATTCGTCCCAAAATCAGGGATGAATTTATTGATTCGTCCCTGAATCTAAAACTAATTATTGGATTTGTAACAAAATTACATTTGGGACGAATCTATATTCGTCCCAGAATCTGGGACGAATCATCAAATTCGTCCCAGAATCTGGGACGAAACTTCAAATTCGTCCCAGAATCTGGGACGAATATTCAAATTCGTCCCAGAATCTGGGACGAATATTAAAATTCGTTCCAGATTCTGGGACGAATATATTTTTTCGTCCCAGATTCTGCAACGAAACAGGTTCGTCGCAAAGTTTAGATTTGTGGGTACCGAATTTTGGGACGAATTTGTTTTCATTGCAATTTGGCAACGATTTTTGGGACGAATTTTGGGATAGAGTTTGGGACGAATTTTATTTTCGTTGCAATTTAGCAACGAATTTGGGGACGAAAAAATAATTTCGTCGCCAAATTCAAGGACGAATCTAGATTTTTGTCCCAGAATTTGGCGACGGCAAATCTGCAACGATTTTTTTTTTGTCGCCAAATTCGTCCCTAAATTTTTTGGGACGAATTTTTTTTTAAAATTCGTCCCAAAATTCGTCCCAGAATAGCTGTTTTTTTGTAGTGCACCTACTTGTTGTAAGTTGTTAAATTTTATTATTCATCTTAATTGATTCAAAATTTATAATCATTCTTAATATATTGCAAGTTTGGATGTATGAATATGTTAGAATCATAGAGCCACATAAGAACTTTGCCCTTCTAAGAATATATGTCGATGAAAGTGGGCAACCTCACGTGTTTCTACAATAAAGATGATGATTGGAGAGCTACATTGATGAAAAATAATAGCAACGTTGCTTCCATCATATTTAGAGGAACATCTGCTATCAACTGATTTCTTAGCCAATGTTGAAGAGGAAATTGATGATAAAATTGCATAGAGCTTTGCTAATGTGTCATATTCCTGAGCAAGCAGAGAATGTTTAGGAGCATGTAACATAGGATCTGCAAGAGAAACATGTAGCAGAGGATGTTCAGGAGTAAAATGAATGTTAATGCTAAACTAAAAAAGAACAATTTCTTGAGAGACATACTTTGGTTACTGAGTTGAACAAGGATATTAAAGAAAAGGAGACAAAAATAAGGGAACTTATTGATTTACTGGACAGGAGTGCCAGTAATACTGACATTAGCATTGTTAATAAGGACAACACTATAGGTAAAATGAATAGAATATTAGTGGTAAAAGATAGAATCATAGCTGAACAAGAAAATAAAATTACAGAGCTTCAAATGCTGCCCAACGTAAGGTATCAGAAGAGCCACAGCAACCGCTACCCAGATAAAGAGACAATAATTCCTAATCCGCCAAGATAGACAAGAATAAAGAGATTTGGTAAAAAGAGTATTGGATTACTATCGCCTCATAAATTTGAACAAGTCCCTAAAAGAAATAGAACTGATAGAAAATAAATGTGGACAATACCTATGCCTACAAATGGGACAACTAAGGGGAAGGGGAAAAGCAAGGAAATTGTTCATCATGAAGATCAGAAGCTCATGTCCCATCAAACATATCTACCACAATCTCATCAAATCAACAAAGCAAACATGCTGAGATTGACAATGTCAAAACTAAAGTCTTGAAGGTATGGTTGATTATAGTTAATTCTTTTTGCTGTTAATTCTCAATGACATGTTTATCTATGTATTTGTTCAGTAAATGAAGACATGTTTTAAGAAGAATAAAAATAATATGATAACAGATGCATTATTGAAGCTCAGTCATTTAAAGTGAGTGAGTTACTAGCGTAGTTCCATAAGTATGTATTCCTACAACAATGATGAGTAATTTGTTGAAGTCTCAATAAATGTATATTAAAATAAGAATATTACTATTTTCATCAACCAAGGGGGAGCCTGATGCGGTGCGTGTTAAAACATGTTTCACAAGCATGCACAGCAGAAGAAATAAACCAATGACGCTTTGAAGCCTCACCTCTGTTTGTATCTATTGGGGTTGCAAGGTTGCAAACAAAGTTTCACATTAAAAATATATGGGAAAGATCATGAGCTTATAAGGGAAAGATATTTTCATTGATATAAGACTTTTTGGGTACAACCTAAAAATAAAACCATGAGGGCTTAAGCCTAAAGTGGTCAATATCATATCATTATGGAGATATCTAAATTCTTTCGATCCTAACAATTGGTATCAGAGCCCAGACTGCCAGAAGGTCTAACCACCAACTGTGCACAAGAGCTATGGTTTAATTGAGTCATGTGAGTGGAATATTAATCTCGAGCAAAGGAAGTGGGAGCTCCCGTGTCTGAATCAAGAGAATTAAACACCAGGCAGGAAGTCCTAGTAAGTCAGGTGGACCAAGGGAAAGGAAAACCTAGTAGGTCGGTTGGACCGAGGGGCAGGAAGACATGGTGGGTCGAGGAGTATCGAATGTCAAATAGATAGACTTTCCGCTTGAGGGGACCCTGTGGTCCTTCATTTGAGGAGGGATTGTTGGAGTTGTCAGGTTACAAACAAAGTTCCACATTGAAAAAACATGGGAAAGATCATGAGATTATAAGGGAAAAATATTTCCATTGGTATGAGATCTTTTCAGTAGAGCCTAAAAATAAAACCATAAGGACTTAGGCTGAAAGTGGGCAATATCATATCATTGTAGAGATATCTAAATTCTTTCGGTCCTAATAGTATCTACACCGGAGCAATCATCGAGATGACTTAGGAAGTAACGAGTTTTATTCTCTCGAAAGGTACTAGCCTTGCGTGCGAAGGTGGAGTTTGGTGTCCGGCGGCGTACGCAACCAGATGGCACAAAATGGAGAGAGCAACCGAACAAGAGGGTTGTTGTTCGGCCGAAAAAGGGGTTGTTCATGCCCTTTTCTATGTTGTCCGACGTCCATATTTTGTTGTCGAAGAGGTATGAGGTATCCCAAGACTTTGGCAGCCCGGTAGCAACGTTTACTTGCCGAAACGAAGCAAAGGGAAGCCGGAAAGGGGGTTTTGGCGCCGACGGACAAAATTTGTTTGTCGATTCATCTTGCCTTGGAGTGGCGGTGATTGATCGGAGGGAGCACTTCTGGGGTCTTGTTGGCCGGTGGGGGTTTATGGCCACGGCTGGTAGGGTGGCCGATGACTGGTAGGTGGCGGCACAAAAGGGATCTCCCTCCTGTGGTCGACGGCTAGAGAGGGAGGAGAGGAGGAGGGGGATTTGATCCAAAATGAATTAAATCTTTTTCTCCTAACTCTATATCAATATATAGATTTCCTAGATGGGTGATGTGCAAGCTCAAACCCAACCCATTAAGCCTTAACCAAAATAACCCCCATTAAGCATTTGGTTAGTTCAAAACCAAACCAACTTGTTTAATAACCAAACATCTTTTAATTAACATTAAATCAATTTGGTTTATAAATAAACCAAAAAGGTCCAACTTGTCTTTAAAAATCGTGGCCCATCTGTACTTCCATTCTGACAAATATCTTTCCATATTTATCTTTTGTTTGGTCTAAATAGACTCAGTCTCTCTTGATCCGAGAATTCAAATCTCAAAGTCATTATAAATCTTTCGGATAAACTCGTAATACGTGTGATCCAATAGATTCTCAGTTATGTTGATCATCCATAATTAACTATTAATTATGGATCGATTATAAGTAAAACCTAGTAATACATTATGATCTCCAATTAATTGAAAAATTAACAATTGATCCCAAAACTTCTTCTCAAACCTTTCAGCAGCTACAGTGAATCATATCTTGTTACTTTCACTCATCTTATACCCACTTGGTTTAGGATATAGTCAATGTATCTATCCCCACTAGGCTGACTACGCCACACCTAACCCAAGTATTACTTACTCGTCCAGTGGATTCAAATTACTCGAATATGTATCCAAGAGTATAATACTCTAAACATATGATGTTTTGGCCAAAGACTTTGAGTAACAATCCTAACAAGCGGTCATAGGGTATATATCTCCTTGTAAGGAGCGGTGAATCCTCTGTAGGATATCCAAACAACTTCAGACACTTTGACTTATACCCAATCATCCGTAGGACACACCTCCAAGGAGATGCTTGCTTAGGATGTCAAAGTATAAGTCTCCATGACCAAGGTGACTTGAATACCTTAAGTCTAAGGAAACTCACACTTAAGCTGCAATGAGATCTTCATATATATATATATAAAACCATATGCTATATGAAGTCTCATGGCAGGTCACTCCAATGAACTAGTTATCATAACTAGCATCCACGTTTAACTTTCGACATCCCAATGTCTTTAGCTAGTGATAAACAGTAGTTTGGTTAGACCAAGGAGTATAGCCCGTGCTAATCTCACAGAATTAATGATGTCTGAATACATCAGTTCATCAGCTAGAGGAGATTTCAATACATTCATAATTACACATGTATAGATGTTCACTAGTTGTGATCCAATCACAATTTCTCTCATGCTATGAATTTTATTGTAAACATTCAATAAATGAGTTTAAGATCCAATCATATACATAAAATATATATACTCAAATAGTGAATCTTTATTTATCTAATAAATAATACATATCATAAGACGATTTCCTTAGGATATCTCTAAGATATAACAAGGTTGTATTAAGAATAATATATTTGAATGTTAAATTTTACTATCAGCACTGAAACTTGCTAGAACTAGAACCACCTACATGTTTAGAAGTTGCTATATCACATATAATTTTCGTAACTGCTACAGAGCACCTATGAGTACCACAATGACAATAATATGCATACAACAACAACAACAATACAGAAAAACAATAATAATTTAGATCAAGACATTTACTAAACAATACAACACGAGAGCTCAACAACACAGTCATACCTACAGTATCACAAGTTTCAAGTAGTAATGTAAATGATATACCATAATAACTATTTAATCATGTACTAAATTTACTTACAAAAAGTTTTGTTGGGGATAATCAACTTGTGTACATGCTCATTTGTCTAAAGGCAAATAATCTTTTAATCAATCATGCATTTGTTAAAATTTATTATTGGGGAAAGTTTTCAGTATGCTTACCTATGAGAATCAGATGGAAAACATAAATTAATGTTGAATAATGATGTATCATAATGTAATAATGTTAATTCACAAATTATAATACTAACCAGTTCTATAAAATTTTCATTATATGTTGGGATGTAAGATATCAAATTAAAATGGTAGAAGATTTTCGTGTCAGTGTTCATAACCATTAAATACAAATGTGAATGATCAATATTCTAAAGGTATAAAAATACACCTAACTTGCATAGATTAGTTATGATTATTTAATATAAAATTATTTCCTATAAGTGTTCATATGATGACTGCAAAATTCAAGATATGATCATAATTTAGTGCGCTAATATCACAAATATAATATAAGTTATCATTTGAAGGAAATTTCTTACCCTAATCTGGTTGAGCAATAAATGGATTGCTTAAATGCCCTATTAAACGAGGAGGCTTCTTGAAAGAGTATTGAAATGTATGTGTCGCTACCTAAAACACATATAAGGAAGACATTTATTATCAATATCATAATTACAATTATTTAACAAACAAAAGATTAAGTGAAATATATGAATTGTCTAATAGTATTCAAATATCACTACATATATCTCAAGTTACTTTAATAAACTTCAACTTCATTGTATTGAGTTCCTTCTTCCATGCCTGTATTTTCTCTGCATCCGTCAAATAAATACAACTCAATGTATTTAACAAACACAACAAAAAGTGAAATCAATGAAATTACATTTATTATTTATAAATTAATATATATATCTCAACTTACTTAAATTGTATTTAAAAAGAAAGTATTGATTTTCTTATTATTTGCATGTATTTTATCTGTCTCCTCTTCTTCTTCCATCTCATTGGCGACTATTATTGTGTTTTCTTCTTACATACCAAAATTTTACTTTATTTTTCAAATTTTTTACCCCCTAAACCTCTTATATTCCTCTCCTGGTTCTCTTCGCACAAGATTGCTCGTTAGAAGGGTTTCTACATAACCTTTTATTATAACCTAATTGTTTACACTACTTACTACACATTTTTTAACCTTTGCGCTATGCTTCAACTCGATTCTCATGTTCTTCCTTCTGCCAGGTTGCACAATACTACGGGGAGGTAAAACAATACAATCTTGTACACTTACTGGCCAAATTTTTTTATTTCTACATGGATATATATGATCCGCGTAAGTACTATTCCATTTTCAAATAAAAAATATTACCCACAACACGAATATGAAATCATTTTCCTAAACAAACACACTGCAATAGTGTGTGAGCAAGGAAGCCTTAATATTTGGAACTGACCATAATCACATCTACGACTTTCCATATCAACTATATAGGATGATGCAGAAGTCACTACCTTCAATTATGTTCTGCTATGTCGATGTACCGTATAGTACCCAATTCTTTATCTCTTAATTTCAATCTCCTTTTTAGCAAATGATGTCAAACGACCTGCAGAATTAGACACTTCCTACAATTATAAAATCACCGTGCAACTTTCCTCCATGTGTTGTTTATGAGTCTTATTATAGGGTGTTCTCGAGTGTTTTTGAATAATGCATTCATACTTTCAGAATAATTCATGGTAGTATTATGTATCTTCTACCAGAAAAATATACATTTACATATTTTGTAGGTTCAATATTTTACGACCATTTATAAGTGTCTGTATGTTTCTCTAACAGCCTCTACATGATTTGACTATACTCGAAAATTGTATTTGTTCTAGCTGCAGTTCAAAACAATATTAATGTAGGTCTTGTCACGCCCCCAGAGGCACATGCTTGCTCGAAAATCGGACAGCATCTCCCCTGTACGGCGGACAATATGGGGCAATTTATGCATCATATCTCCTCAATATAGCTCAGCCACAAGCGGCTGACATTACAATAATATATAGAAATCACAACCACGCAGTTTATATTAACTGAAAAGATAACGAGTGGCTCGGCCACCTTAAACAGAAAAGAACTACAATCTAAGAGAACACAAAAGTCTCTGATAGCAACAAAACCCAATAACGAATAAAATGTAACTCCAAGTACTGAAACAAATAACTAAACCAAATACGAAAGACTAACTCAACTCAACACTGGGGACTGGCAACTGGATCCTCTCCTGGCTCCAAGAAATACGTCTACCTGCTATCTGAAACAACAAAAAGAAAAGCAGGGGTGGTGAGTCCTGGCGGACTCTGCGGGTATATAAGTAGACAATTAGCATGGCATAAATAAGAAATACTGAGTAGAGAAGCAACAGGGTACAGTCCATAAGAAATATAAGATTTCCTACACATACATACCTATATAAAACAACAAGGTATAAAATCCAAAACAACTGATATAAAACTGAATAACAGCTAAGCAGGTAAATACAACGCGATAACGATAAATCCAACATATACATGCATGTCAACCATGTGCAGCAATCATAGCTCATATAAATGCAACAATCACAGGAAATATGCATAAACGAAATACGTATGCATATGATGCAATGACATGTGTCACCCCTAATGCAAGTCAAGCCGTCAACACATCCCATCTGTGTGACCGAGTGGGTAGGGTTGTGACAACTGTACCACTCTAACAACAAATACCACAAAAGGTGTGGTTGAGTGGACAGGATGCTGGGGAGTCCACACTCCAGACCCACGGTACATCGGGGGAGCTATCAACTGCTCTAATATCCCTCAAAAACAAACAACGGTGAGGGTGAGCCACCAACGGCTCATCCCTCTAAAAACAACTATGAGGGTGTCACTGTTTGACATAACAGGACAGATGCTCGCACTCTAATAACTACCACGATAACAAGTGGTTGAGCGAATCGAGCAACAATATGACTAATGACAGCTTAACTAAATGTAAGTCTAACAGTCATTAGTATGCAACGTGCAAGTATGGTGCATACTATACGATGCACAAACAACCGAAGAAACAACGATGCAACAAAATCCAACGAGTATACGATGCATCAACACAACCATCCAGAAATCGCAAACCAACGATTATGCACCTACACTACTAGGTAGGGTATTTCTAATGTTAAATAAACCTATCTGTGTTTAATGGACTTCTAAGTGCTCGCGTACAAACGACACTTTACAGAACAGAAAACCAATAGTGGACTGTACAGATACGAATTTGGGAATACTCGAAGATCAACGAAGAATAAGTCTCAACGGCGATGTTTTAAATAACGACAAAGAACAAGGTCAAGCAACTTATCAGACATAACATAGCCATGCTTTTAAAATAAAGAAAACTACTCGAGTACAAAGGAGAAGTACCCGCCTTTTATTGAAGAATTTCGTAAATGAAGTGGACCTTCCACGATCAACCAACGAGTCCGAATCAAGGTCCTGTATCAAGGACCAAGTTTAGCTATTTATAAACTTAACAAATTAGCAAACTATATACGAACAAAACTGCACTCACATAATTAAAATATAAAAATGATTATGGTTTTCTTCTTAACAGTTCCTTAACATAATTCCACCATGAAAAATAAAAGGCCCTCATCTTGGAATACTTCCCACCTTTCCAACTTACTGTATCAGGGAACGCAGAGGTCCTCAACATGGAAAGAACTAATTCCACCATGTAAAAGTGTGGCCTAAACCGTCATTAATCGAGAATAATCCCTAAAGGATGCTCACGACAAAATTAAAAAAAATAAACAATACCTTCCACCACATAATTAACATAGCAACATGGCAGTGAACCATCCTCACATCCTATAGTCCCCATTGCAACAAAAGGCCAAAGAAGGCACTCACGACACCAATTGGAGAGGAAAACAAAACAAAACTCAATCCCAAGTTCTGTAATCCAAACCGAACCCACAACTCTCATCCTACTGCCTTATACAATTTATCATCAATTCCTACCAAGTATCCTGTTGAATAGATCTACATCTAAATCCCCAAACCAAACTCTACAGAAATTAACAGTTAGGGTTTTTCAATTCCACAATGAATTCCAACACAAATCCAACTCTTACCCTGGTTTCGGCCGGAGAGAAAAGCCAAGGACGGGAAACCAACAAGGCGGCGTTTCCTCGGCTCACGGCAGCGGCGTCGGCTAGGGCTTCTCGCGAGGGCAGCGACTGGTTGGCGACTCGCGTGAAGGCGGCGGCGCTCGGCTCGTGCGCACCAGAGAAGAAGAAGGAGAAGGGAGAACAGAGGGCAGCGGCGGCGGCGCTGGTCGCGGCGCGTGCGGGCTGCGGCGACAAGGTCAGCGGCGTCGAGCGAAAACCAAAGGAATCAGTGTCGGGGAGAAGAAAACGGGCACAGGGAGGAAGTTAGGGCTTTGGGGGGTTTATAATTTAATTTTGGCTTTTTTGAAAATAAACCCAACAACTTCAGTAAATTCCAACTAGGTCCCTATTTTCGAAATTCACCTTTTCAACCATTAAAATTCGGTATTTAACAGGTCTATCCTGAGTTTCTATTACCATATTACAAGACAGGTGACAGCAACATAATCAATGGTGAGCAATAAGATAAATTTTACTCATTGCAAATAATATTCTACGATGTCTGTAAGATATTATTGTCATACTTGATGGATCAACTACAAGAAAAATCTTTAGGTGATTTAGAAATCACTCTTAAAATGACCTACATTTAACCTCAGCAATTGCAAAGGCAATTGACATAAGTTTTCCATTACCATTTACTGTCGTGGCCATCAATAAAACACCTAGATATTTGTCACTCAAGTATGTTCGATTAGTTTATGAAAGTAAGTTCGGAAAACTTTGCCACATGCATAAAAGGCCTATAAATAACGTTGAAATGTTTATCAACGCTTGTTTTCAATACAACATATTTTTTGGGTCTCTATTTTAAAAGCCTAGGGAGGTCACCATAATCATTTTCGAAATAACCTATCACCTTTGTTAAAGATTTTTGGCGTGCATTGTATATCTTTCGATATAATATGTCTTCTATAAATCATAATCTTATATCTCGCTGAATTGATCTGGGTTTATATTCATCTGTAGATAGAAAATGACTTTCAATCTTTGAAGCTATAAAAGAAGTTGTGAATGCAGGATGATCAATTATTTTAAGCCAATATCACACCGGCGTTCATCTAAATATTTTGTAACAGTCAACTCTATTTCTCCCCTTGCAATTATTATCTATGTATAGTTTTCTCTGTCATAAATTTCTTTTACTCTTGTTTTCCTCAAGTTCTTTATTTTGTAAATAAACTACCTCTTTATAACATACTTAGCAATAAGTTAATCTTTAAAATGTTTTTGAGTTGGGAATACTTACACAAGAATCTATACGTTTTTAAGTTAATTGAGTAGAATGAAAAATATGAAATTTAAAGAAAAATATATTGCATCACTATTTCAATTGAGTACTTTATGTTTAAATGTGAAAAAAATCATTACACTACTATTTCAAATATTTTTTTAAAACTTATTATTGATTAAATTTTACATTATCTTACTAATAAAAAAATCATCACTCCCATCTGATTCTTGCCTTTGCAACGCAATAAGTGTTAAGTTCATTACATATGCATCTTCAACTAATGAAAATTTATCTTCAAGGTAAACTCATTGAAGATCACTGGCGGATTTATTAAATAGTTCATATCATTCCCCATAAATTTACATGTGGAGATATCCCTTTCAATTTCTACTAGCATTCTAATGTTACAGTATTCTAGTTGAGTTCACATATCTTCAAACATTTATTCCAAATACCTCTTACTTATAACATCCTTAATACTAGCAACTTCTTTCCAATTATATCTATAATTCGTATTCTCTCCCATATTCACCACAACACTAGCAAAAATAGAAGATGACATCTTACTATCACTGGTATTTATGTTTGATGTATCATCACCGAGTCGGTTTTATTTTTTTGAATCAATCAATTCCATCTTACGTGAGAGCATTTCATCATAAAATGAATCCCCGTATTGATGCAATCACAAATAACAATCACTTCTATTAAATATGTGAATATTTCTATAACAAACTAGCTATATGAAGGAAGTTAATAGATCATCACATGTTCTTAAATGCATAATTGCACATTTTAAATTTTCATAGTTCCCAAACAAGCAACTTTAAACTCGTAACCACATAATTTATTGATTGATTAAGAGTATTATTGTTAATGAAACTGTGAAGGAAGTTATATGAAGGAAGTTAATAGATCATCACATGTTCTTAAACGCATAATTGCACATTTTAAAATTTCATAGTTCCCAAACAAGCAACTTTAAACTCGTAACCACATAATTTATTGATTGATTAAGAGTATTATTGTTAATGAAACTTTGAAGACAAAAAAAAGTAGACAATAAAGTTAGATGTATAGCATTAACAAACAAGATAATTGACATTTTACGAAACCACTTTAATAAGATTCAGTTTAATGCTTATTTATACATCATATTAATAGAAGAAAACTTACATGCTCACAAGATTAATCAGAGCTTAAATTTTCGTCCACACTATGATTTCAACTATTATTGTTACTGTGATTGATTTTTCTACAATGATAAAAAAAAATTAGACAAATATAACAAATTAAAGATGTCCCCGGCAATTGTTGGGTTCTCCCGGTACAAAACAATAAAAACGCAGCGGAAACAAGAACCCACGAGCGATCCATGCGAAAGAAAACTCGTACAAAGCTATCTATCTAATAGATTTATCTACTGTTTATACCTTTGAAGCGTGCCCTTCGGTTATCCCGCTCGTCCAAGATGCGTCGGATCTCTTGCACGTTCAAACGTCCGTGCCTCTATTCGTATCCACACGGACACAATCTCTCAACTTCGGGAGAACTACCTTAGTTGTGCTAGCAACTTGAGGTAGCTCGAAAACACCAAGAACCTTACAGTAAGGTTTTGGCCAAGAGTGGAGGAGAGGAAGAAGAGAGGAAGGGAAGGGGAAAAGCTAAGGCAAGAAGAAGACCTCATCCAAAGTCACAAGGTCCTCTTTTATAATCATCCCATGAATATGAAGAGGTTTGTGTCTCTTTGGCTTCCCAATAAAGAGCACATCTTTTTATGTGGATCTTTATCATTTCCCATGCAAGAAAAGAATCTTTTCATCCAATGAAGAGAGACTTTTCTCTTTCCTTCATGCAACTCCGTCCGGGCCTCTCGGGCTTCCGACTCGGTCTCCCGACCAAGTCTCCCAAGTGGCGAGCTCCCGACCCAGTCTATCGAGCTCTGACCCAATCTGCCGAGTTCCGACTCGGTCCGCCGAGCTCCGACTCGGTCTCTCGAGTTCCCAACTCGAGACCCCCCCGAACTGACCTCCCAAGTTCCTAACTCGGGCTCAGGTCTCCCGAGTTCCCAACTCGGGCTCAGATCTACCGAACAGATTTTCCGAAGCATTGTGTCCTTTGTGTGTGATCTAATAGGTTCTCGTGACGTTGGCAATGCGCCTAAACACTTTAGACACATAAGCAATGAGCGGCATCTAGCAATGCATCATTGCTACCCAAGTAACAAGAAAAGTCGAGATCCGACTAAACCTCCGTGACTATCATAGTGTATGACATTGTCCTTCTATCCTTGATATCTAGATTGACCAATGAGGCATAGACCGTATCATCCTCAATCAATTTTGTGTTTCTTGATCCCCGAGTAGACTCACTCAAACAAATGAGCTCAATATCTCATACTGACTCATTTGAGCATGACCATGCGTTTCAGTAGTCCTACTCGATCAAGGGGCCCACAGATATCACTCCCGTCATATGGGAGGGATAGATCTCATCTACATCACTCACATCCCTCCGCATAATTCATTACATACCCAGTGATTGCCTTTATAGTCCACCCTGTTACGGGTGATGTTTGACGATATCAAAGTACATAACTCCTTATGTAGGGAACCGTAGTGACTTCAGGTCTAAGGACTATTCATACCAATAGTCACATGAGAAAGTCTATGACACTCATATGACAATCTATGAAACTTTCTCATGACAGGTCATTCAGTACACATTCTCCAATGTATACTCATGTGTCAACTGAATATCACATATCCATGACTTGTGAGCTCAAGTCATCAGTTGACCTACATGCTAGTCTCCATGCATTAATATTGTTCCTGAATATTAATGCTTGACTAGGAATACTTTAGTGAAGTGTTCTCTACATTATCTCACTATCGATTCAACCAATCGATATAATGTAGATAAGAACCTACTACACAAGGATATTATTATACTTAGTTATTCGGCACAGAATACAAAGTAAGTATAATAACCAAACATGCCTTTATTAGTAATAGAATATGATACAAAATATCCCTTGTCAATCATCACATAATTGGCTCTAGAGCTCCTACTAATAGCAACAATTTACTAAACCACATTGATATGATTTCACATAATGCTAATTTATACATCATATTAATTCATTTACATATTAGTAGAAGAAAACTTACATGTTGTTCTCAAGATTAATCATAGCTTAAAACTTTGTCAACATTATGATTTCAACTATCATTGCTACTGTGATTACTTTTTCTACAATGACAAAAAAAAATATTAGACGAATATAACAAAGATGTCCCCAACTATAACATTGATAAGGGCAATTTAATGTTATAGTTGCTTACGCAGTTTATAGATTATCTAAAATGATGGTCGACAGAATTTAACAAGTACTTGAAATTTTTGAACTTGGCATTATAGTTGCTTACACCAAGCGACCAACATCTCTCTTGAACCCTACTCTAACATAATAATATAGATATGGCAAAGCCATTGTTTGGAGTTAGGTTTCGTCATTGTCAATTTCATAGTCAGAAGTGAGGCGTGTGGTTGGGAGTAGCGGCCTCATGAAGACCGTCAAAGACATAAACTACATTGTTCGCTGGTAAAGAAGCTACACTAGAGATATGTTTGTTAGTTTTTCTCCGATTGCTTTTCCCGCATACAATAAGCTAAAAAGTTCATCGGATATGAAACTCCATCGGAACAATACTTTTTACCTATGCCTCGTTCCCTTTTTCTCTAACAAGAAGTTGCATTATTCATGAGAAAATATTCGATATCCACCTGACATTTGTTAGCTTCTCTCCATTCGACTTTTTCGCACACTAGAAGATCATCGTTTGTCAGAAAATAAGCTATATCGTTCGCTAGTTGTTGCCTTTGGTTCGGACAATGATCGCTTTCTCTGAATAAATACTAGCACGACTCGAAATAGTTTTTTTTTACTTCGGACTATTATCGTACCAACGGAGGAAAGATAAAATGAAAAATGAACCATCTCAAAACCAACTATGTGATATTGGATAAATCGCATAACGAGCTGTGATTTTTTTTATTCATTTGAAACAATATAATTTGGATGGGTAATTGATATAAATTAACTACGATAAGACCTTAAGTGGCATCTGTAAGGTTGACAAAATGGGAATTCCTTATATCAGATTGGATCGGAAGCCAGTTTAGTTTTCAGTGAGTGATGGCAATTAATTTCAAGTTGATGGCCTTCTGGTGTCTACATGAACAGATTTCCTCAGATTCATCAGGAAGTTTATCACAATTTCAGCTGCTCCAGGGATTGTTTCAGTAACTGATGTATGATCTAAGTGCACACGGATTGGTATCTGCTAAAGGGGATTCTTTGAGGATTTGTTGTTTTTTTTGATATCTGCTGACTTTGCAGAGTTCCAGGATTTCCATCATACCAACATTTCTGAATTTGTCCTGAAAGGGAGTCCTGGTTATCGAGGAAGGGTTAATACAGAAGATGGGTGGTTTATCAATTCTATATGGATAGAACTTTGAAGATATTGATTGTACCCTGTTTCTATTGAACTGTTTAAATGGTCTTTGATATTAGTTTGCACTTTAGAAGCACTGATCTGGGAAAACTGGGTGACAAGGGTTTGAACTTGCAGAAAACTGAGAAATTAAATCTGGCTAAAGATGTGCATTTAATCTGTCATCGTGTTTTCTGAAATTGCAGGAGATCAGTGACCAGAATGATGGTATAAGAAAACTCTGATATAGATTTTATTATTGTTTCATTTATGAATCTTGAGGCTATGCATAAATATTTCAGAGTTGTTTTATTGTTAAGTTCACAGTAGCCTGACACTGAACTTGCACTATCTGGATTTTTCTACTTGTATCTTGCTTTGGAGGAAGCAGAAGGGATCAGGAGGAGTCAAGGCTAGGGTAGTTGAGCGTGCCAAAAGTGCCATACTTGCTTTTAGTGCGGACTTTGTGGAGGATTGAATTCTGTTTAAAGTCTGATTGAATGCTTTTGATAGTCAGCATCTTGTTTTAAGAAGGATATCAGGGTGGGTTTTCAGCGTGCCAAACGTGCCAAACAACTAACAAAATCTGGCACAGCTTGACACATTTCTGGTGGCTCTTGTTTTTAGATCTGAAATGTGCAAGATGAGAGTGCTACCGAACTAATCAAATGCCTGCAATGAATTTTGTTAGGGGTTGTAAGGGTGCAAACTTAGTCCCACATTGAGAAACACATGGAAAGATCATAGGTTTATAAAGAATATGGTATCTCCATTGGCATGAGGCCTTTTGGGGTGAGCCCAAGAGCAAAACCATGAGGGTTTAGGCTCAAAGTGGATAATATCATGTCATTGTGGAGATATCTAAATTTCTTTTGGTCCTTACAAATTTAGTGTTTTTCTCTGATTTGGGAGTCTCGAGCATTACTTCTGCTGGAGTCTCTGAGATTCACGTTGTATTGCAATGTGCTCTTGTGTTATCTAATGCTAATTTGGAGAATTATGGTGGTTCAGACTCGGCTTTACAATGCAAAGATTGGACTGATCTGAGGAAAATGGTGAGCAGTATGATACATAGCCTCGACAACTGATGTTTCCTGTTGAAGTTTGCCTGGCTTAACTGTGACAAAATTCTGGGACAAGATTTCAATAGTGGAGAACATGGAGTTTTGGCTCTTGGAGGAGTTGAATAGATCCACCATATATGATCCATCTAGTCCGTAGAAAACGATTACGGTAAAGACTCCCAAAACCCGTTGATGGCTGAGGCTTTGCCAAAAAGCCTATGAGGGTGCATAGATCTACCATAGATCTATCTAGTCCATAGTAACGGCTACGGTAAAGATATATCAAATCCGTTTTTGGCTGGTCACTTGCCCAAAGTGAACATCGGGTGCTTGGTGTTATCAAAAGGCTTCTTACAGGACCAATAAACAAAGCTAGAGGAGATCGTATATACTGTTGAAGAGATAGAGGGAAGGGAATAAGATGACAAATTGGTGGATGATGGAAGATGCTAATAAAGATTTGTGTTCATAGAAAGTTGGCTGGCAACTGTATAGATTTATATATAACTGTAGTCTTTTTCTTCTTTACTTGCAATACTTGTAAATCAATAAGAGCCTTTGTAATTCTGTATTAGAAGGTCAGGTTCGGTCCCCCTTCTAATATGGATTTTCCTTTTTAGTAATAAAATATATATTTTTTTAAAAAAAACTACGATAAATTATTTTTTTAAAATATATTTTTCTGATGCCACAAATTTCCCTTCACGAGGTACAGCACAAAGCGAGGGAGATCGAAGGTCTCCTTCTCGACGGCGATGCCTACGATCTGCAAGGGTCTGAGCATCGCCGGCGGACTACGAAGATGAGGGAAGCTGCACGGTTCGCTTATTGTTGCAAAGCTCAAGAGTAAAGCCCGAGGAGAAGGAGGGGGAGCGTTTATGTTCTTGCTCTTGCTGTTCTCCTAATCCAATCCACGGATTGGTTCCCAGTAACATATCCCCTCGTCGATCTGATACAAGGTGAGGCCTTTACGCACAGTCTGTTCATGTGTTCATTACTGAACTAGTACGGATCAATTTTATTGGGTTGAATCCATGGACCTCGATATTTCTGGTGCGTTTTTCGTTAGGGTTTATCGTCGTATATGCTTAATAGCCTATTTATTTTTTCTCAGTTGGACTGTTGGCTGCTTGGTGCTAATTTTGGCTCGTTTAGTGTGTCTGATGGGGTTTCTAGTTGTTGATTCCTTCACTGGATAGACTACAGGAACTGGAAAAGAAAAGTAAATTAAAAGCTAGAATTTATTTAGTTTTGGTTGAGGAACACTCCTAAATCCTAATGAGTTCTTCAAATTTCACTCGCCGGTTCTTGTGTATCTGCTAGGTCTTGTAAGGACAAATTTTAATTCCATATCGTCCATGCTAGTTTTTTGTTCTTATTCAAGCAGTAAATTGTTACACATACTGAAGTGAATCCATTGTCTGTTCTGTATCCACTTATGGAACCAAATTAGAGTCGAAAAAAATGTTGATATATAATCAACACTGAAAGTTCAGGTGAGGGGGAGCTTGAATTTTCAGGACTTTGCAAAAGAGCAATCTTAGATTGACTAGATGGTGAGGTGTATCGGTATTAGCGTAATCGTCTTCATCACGATGACATTACTTTGATCTTTGAAGCTATAGGGGAAGAAGAATCATATCGAACTGTACACTAGCTTCCAGCTTACACTTGCAGGATTATCGGTTGAGGTGATAGTGCTGAACCAACTGGATTCTTATTCTTCTCAAGAATATATATAAAGACAGATAATTTTTAAAAAGTCATTATCACAAATTAATTGCTTAAAAATCAGAACAATAATGATTATTTTTAAATTCAAAACAAACTGTTTCATGGTGATTTGTTCTTCTTTTGTGCGGACGAATACTGATACCTTGTTACGAAGAATCCAGTGATGGCAAGATGGTGATTGGTAAGGACTGTTCTGCACAGAAGAAGGGGCACTGGAGCTCTGCTGAGGATGATATTTTAAGGGAATATGTTAAAAAGTATGGCGAGGGGAACTGGCACCTTATCGAGAAGAACTTAGATCAATCCTGTCTCGATAGGACAAGAATTGTTATATGCATTAGCTGAATTGTCTTAGGCTTACTCTGGACTAAAGCCCCATCACAGCTGAAGAAGAACAATTGCTCATCCAGCATCATGCACAGATGGGCAGCAAGTGAGCTCAGATGGCAAAACATGTGAATTTACTCGAATTCTTTTCGCATTTTATGATTCAAACAAGCTGTTATTCGATATGCTTTTGCCGTATCCTGGCCGTACTGACAAGAGTTTAAGAACTTTTTGAATACTCGAGTAGAAAGGAGATGCTGACCAACTGGATGCCCATTCATCCAGTGGATGGTTCTTCTCAAGCTTCAAATCAAAACCACCAGGTTGATGCCCAGCATCGGCACTGCAGTGCTGATGTGCAAGAAATTCTTGCTTTATTAGCCGAGTGCTTCTTGGGTAGTGGTTCACAAGTATCCTAGGCAGAATGTTTGCTGACACCTTTGGCAGTAGAATTCCACATCTGAAGTTTCTACCGGAGGCAGGAAATCATCTCAAATGTCGACATGGCAATGAAACTCTAGATGCTTTCTATGGACAAAAGGTGAGTGATTAGCCTGGCGGAGATGTTATTGGATTTTTAAGAGGACAAAAGCACCTATTGAAAATTGTCAATATTGATCCAACAACCTTAGGTATTGTTAGTCGACTCTTCCATAGGTTAACAGTTTGAATTCCTAGAGTTCGATCTGGTGACTTGAATCTTATTCCGTTTATACTCTCGACATACCTTTTCGATTATTGAGACACTCTTTGGATAATAGATGCATTCTCCTTGATATTGCCATCGCTGATTTAATATCATCCTTCTAGTAGAGTTTTTTCTTCAAATATTGGCACATCCCTTTGGGTAAGTTTATTCTTTAGGATAAGAGTTTTAACGTCAGGTGAATGCTTCTGCTTGGCCTTCTTTCTTTAAGATGAGTGTTTTTAAACACTTTAAGAGTCTTAATCTTGTCCCTCAGTAGGACTTTATATCAAAGTTAGAGGGAATAAACTAGACTGAGTTCATTACTTGCGGAGGTCGAGAGTCAAAATTGTACAATTCCTCGTTCGACCTAACCCTAAGGATTCAAGGGCGTGCCTTTCGGTTATGGTTGAAGCAGTGTAAGAAATATTTTTGACTCCAGCCAGCATCATAGGAGTTAAGTTTAATCTCTTGATCAATTGCGACATGCGTGTTGCAATCCTTTTAACTCATCCATTTGGACCTCTGCATTGGATAGGTTTCGTTTTCTTGAGCCAACTCAAGTTTGACTTTCAGCCAAATAGATTTGAGCTTCTATTTGAAGCCTTTTATTGACCTCTCTTTTTGGAAATTTTATTAGTCATTGTTCTAAGCTATGTCATTTTAGTCTATTGACTACATCAAATCTTGACCATAATTGTTACACTATATTGGTTATATAGTTTCTTTGTCCAACCCTTCAGATTCGGAAATTTTTATTTTTCTTTGCCATCAACTCTGTTCCGGTGAAATATCCCACCACTTTAAGGTGGCGGCAAAAATCCCTCCCATCGTAAAGAATGAGGACGTCGAGCAGACTTTCTCCTATATTTCTCCTTGTAGCCCCGGCGATGTTTTACGGAGAATAACAAGCATCAAAGGCCTCGTCGGGAAATCCGACGATACCACTCCGATGCCTAAGTCAGCAGGGAGAATATAGGTCAAGCATAAAAAAACAAAGAGCAAAATACAATAAAATAATATTTATAGAGTCCTCTTCGATTTGCTGTCTTTCCTCCCTTATAAGGAGGGGAAAAAAATCCTCCATCAGCTTTCATGAAAGATTAAGAAATATTAAGAAGCATTAAGAAATATTAATGAGCATTAAGAAATATTAAGGGGTATTTATGGAGGGTCTTGTTACCTTCATGTTGACCGAATCAAGTACTGGCCACATGAACATATGTTGATTGAGTCTTGTCACGTGGACACATGTTGACCAATCTTGCCACATGGGTTTGGTTTATATCTCCCGTATCATAAGCATCTCCTCAAGTCTAGTCGAAGGAAGCATGAGTTTCGACTGACTGGACTATTGTGTTGCTAATGAAGAAATCTAGTTGAGGGACTGATAATGGAAGAACTAAGATCGTGGAGACATAAGACTAGGTGCTTGATCTCGACCATGTCCTAATCGAGGGAGATTGGACTCTAAAAAAGAACAATATGTTGTTGCGAGACCAATGGAGATAGTTTGACCCAGAACGGGAAAGGTTAAGCCTCGAACGGGACAATATGTTGTTCCGAGATCAGTGGAGAATATGTTGGTCCGAGACCAATAGAGATAGCTCGACCCCGAACAGGGGAGGTTGAGCCCCGAGCGAGACAATATGCTAGTCCGAGACCAGTGGAGATAGCTCGACCCCAAACGGTGAAGGTTGAGCTCCGAACGGGATAATATGCTGGTCCAAAATTAGTGGAGAATAGTTTGACGCTAACGGGAGAGGTTGAGTCCCGAATGGGATAATATGCTGGTCTGAGACTAGTGGAGAATAGCTCAATCCCGAACGGGAGAGGTTGAGCCCCGAACGGGACAATATGC
Source organism: Boesenbergia rotunda (assembly GCA_024364735.1). Taxonomy (NCBI): domain Eukaryota; kingdom Viridiplantae; phylum Streptophyta; class Magnoliopsida; order Zingiberales; family Zingiberaceae; genus Boesenbergia; species Boesenbergia rotunda. The sequence continues at coordinate 195,358 of JAGFNQ010000368.1, read as the reverse complement.
TAGTCCATTACTAGTGGAGAATAACTCGAGCCCGAACGAGGGAGATTGAGCCCTGAATGGGACAATATGCTGGTCCGAGATGAGTGGAGAATATGTTGATCGGAGACCAGTGGAGATAACTCGACTCTGAATGGGGAAGGTTGAGCCCCGAATAGGATAATATGCTAGTCCGAGACCAATGGAGAATAGCTCAAACCCAACGGGAAGGTTGAGCTCTAAACGAGATAATATGCTGGTCCGAGACTAGTGAAGAATAGCTCAACCCTGAACGGGGGAGGTTGGGCCCCGAATAGGATAATATACTGGTCCGAGACCAGTGGAGAATAGCTCGACCTCGAATGAGGGAGGCTGAGTCCCGAACAAGAGAATATGCTAGTCCGAAATCAGTGGAGAATATGCTAGTCTGAGATCAATAGAGATAACTCGAACCCGAACGGGGGAGGTTGAGCCATGAACGGGACAATATGCTGGTCCGAGACCAATGGAGAATATGCTAGTCCGATACCAGTGGAGATAGCTCGACCCCAAACGACGGAGGTTGAGTCCCGAATGGGATAATATGCTAGTCTGAGACCAGTGAAGAATAGCTCGACCCCAACGGGGAAGGTTGAGCTCTGAACGGGATAATATGCTGGTCTGAGACTAGTGGAGAATAGCTCAACCCCGAATGGGGAAGGTTGAGCCCTGAACAGGATAATATACTAGTACGAGACCAATGGAGAATAGCTCGACCTCGAATGAGGGAGGCTGAGTCTCGAACAAGAGAATATGGTAGTCCGAAACCAATGGAGAATATGTGGGTCCGAGACTAGTGGAGATAGCTCGATCCCGAACGGGGGAGGTTGAGCCCCAAACGGGACAATGTGCTGGTCCAAGACCAGTGGAGAATAGCTCGACCCTAAACGGGGGAGGTTGAGTCACGAATGGAACAATATGTTGTCCGAGACCAGTAGAGATACCTCCACCCTAAATGTGGGAGGTTGAGCCATGATAACGGCACGCCATGATAACGGCACGCCATGTTAAGGGTGTCTTCACTGGTAGCTCCCGATCAGAGAGGTTGAACCACGATAAGGGCACGCTACGTTAAGGGTGTCTTCGCTGGTACTCCCGATCAGGGAGGTTGAACCACGATAAGGGCACGCCACGTTAAGGGTGCCTTCGCTGGTAGCTCCCAAGCGAGGGGAGGTTAAGCCACGATGAGGGCATGCCACGTTAAGGGCGTCTTCGTTGGTAGCTCCCGATCAGGGAGGTTGAGCCACGATAAGGGCACGTCGTGTTAAGGTAGACTTCGCTGGTAGCTCCCGAGCGAGGGGAGGTTGAGCCACGATAAGGGCACGCCACGCTAAGGGCGCCTTCACTAGTAGCTCCCGAGCAAGGGGTGGTTGAGCCATAATAAGGGCACGCCATGTTAAAGGCACCTTCACTAGTAGCTCCCGAGCGAAGGGAGGTTGAGCCATAATAAGGGCATGCCATGTTAAGGGTGCCTTCGCTGGTAGCTCCCGATTAGGGAGGTTGAGCCACGATAAGAGCATGCCACGTTAAGGGTGCCTTTGCTGGTAGCTCCCGATTAAGGACGTTAAGCCACGATAAGGGCATGCTACGTTAAGGGTGCCTTCGCTGATAGCTCCTGATCAGGGAGTTTAAGCCACGCTAAGGGTACGCCACGTTAAGGACACCTTCGCTGGTAGCTCCTGATCAGGGAGGTTGAGCCACGATAAAGGCATGTCATGTTAAGGACGCCTTCACTGGTAGCTCCCAATCAATAAGGTTGAGCCACGCTAAGGGCACGCTATGTTAAGGGCACCCGAGCTGGTAATTCCCGGAGCGGGGAGGTTGAGCCTCGTTGAGGGCATGACTTGGTCCCTCGACTCCCGAATGCCCGTGAAGTCAGGGAGATAATATAATAGCAAAGCTCTCCTGTCAATCGACTGAGTCTCTGACTCGGTCCTTCGACTCCCGAATGCATGTAGAGTCGAGGGGTGAACATAATAATGGAGCTCCAATAATCGGTTACCTTCATGAAGTTTCTATAAATATCAGGATAGCAGTTCTGCATTTAATAGCTTGGGAATAATTCTACGAATCTCTAGCCGTCAAGAAATTTAACATTCTTAGAGAATCTATTAAACACGTAAGGAATACTCTAGTCAACCATCCCTTTACCGAAGGGAGCAATGCGAGGTCATTTTCTTATTTGCTAATCCTTGAACTATTCATTCAAAAATCTATATCGGTTGAGGGAAACTTCAAAGAAAACCTTTCACTTGATAATCCAGCAGCCACTAAGCTTGACTTGTAATCCTGGCATGACCTTTTGATATCCAAGATAAATATAATTACCTAGCCTTTTCAACTCGCTTTAAGGCCAAGTAGAGAGGATAACTTCTTATAGATATAAACAGCTTTCTCCGGATGGATATCATGATCATATTCTACCTGCCCCGTACTCCCTTTGACGAAATGGTTTGAATATATCGGAACCTTTTGCGGTCAAGGCAGACCCGTCATCAATTTTGGGCTCTAGATTTGCAGCTATGCGAGATCCCTGCCTCTACTGTAATTAGCTACATGGGAAACAGTAACAGAATGTTTTGATAGAAGCATAGAAAACTTATCTTGAATGTGATACTCGACCATAGAGTGATTCCTGCTTTTCCCTGCTTGAAGCAGCTAAAGGAAATGCGTCTTGAGTCAAAGAAACATAAATATATAATGAGATTAGGGACAAGTCTTTGAAGATGTTTAAGTCGGATTTGCTGAAATGCTCCTCTATCATGACTCATGGAAAGAGTATTGGGATTTGTCGGGAGAGTGTTGGGTTGGAACATATATAGCAGCACAAACCCCGTGAGACTAGCTTTTAAGACACTAGAATTATGCAGTGTTGGAGAGCTATCAAAATCATAATTTCACATTTGCAAGGAAATTGTCACAGGGATAATTTTTACCTTAAAATTTCTTGAGCGGCACCAAATTCACCACTTGATTCAATCCACGAATGCACACAGAAGTGCAAGAGAATACTCAACACAAAGACACCACGAAATGCACAAACAAGAAACACACCAGCATACAGGAAAATACTCTCAACCGTTATAATAACAAAGTATTACAAAGTGAACTCATTACAGAATGCTCACAGATTCTCCCACACACTCTTGCTAATACCCAACCCTGAATATTTACAGTGAATAGGCAAGAGTTGGTTTTGGCGGTTACAATGGTTGTAAGCGGTTACAAGCGGTTGCATGATAACTTATTCAATTACCTTACCACATGTACATAGCTATTCGTCCACATCATCGATGCCTTGGCACCATGCTAATGGTCAGCTTGCACCCATGTGCTTGGCCTAGGCCCGACTCCATAAAATGGTGTTTTGGCTTCATGCCAATTACTAGTCGCATGCCTCATTGCCTAGCCCAAGTCCTACACCACGGACTTAGGTAAGAACAACTTCCTTGCTGCTTCATCCCTCGTGATGTCTCGCATGCGCCCGTCGCATGCCATGGCTCACGTTTCCTGCGAGTCTTGCTTAGCAAAATGCTTAGACTCTGCACGTCCCATCTTCGCATCTGTTTGCCACAATCTAAGTCGACCCTTGCTTGACTTGTGCTTGGATAGCTCCCGTGCGCTGTCATAAATCCTACCACTGCTTAGCATGCCTTGCGCACATACCCAATAAGCTAGATCAAGGAGCAATGGACCAATCCTTGTGCCCATCCTTGCCATTGAACTAGGGGCTAACAAACCACCTCCACCTGAAGAACTCGACGTTCTCGTTGAGTGCTTCTGTAGGTATGCCTGAATCTGTTTTTCAAATTGCCAAAGAGTAACATCTCTTTCCCAAGTGGCCTCCGATTCTGGTTTTCCCTTCCAAAGGATCAAGAATTTTGTCCTTCCAGTCTTTTTGCTGATTCTGAAGATTCTGTGGTTAATGATTTCTTTAACATCATCAGTGAATTGCTTCCTCACCACTAGTGGAGCCCTCTTGGTATTGTTTCTTGATGGAATTGTTTCCCTTGCATGAAATTTCTTCAAGAAACTTACATGAAAAGTTGGATGTACCTTTAGCCTTTTAGGTAAATTCAACCTATAGGCTATTGGGATCGGGTGCATGCTGACATGGATGCGGGTTCGTAATTTCAAAATTAATTACGTGCAGCGGAAGGTTTAGCATAAATAATTTCTCTAAATCATTTAACCACACATCTAAGCATTCAAGTTTATCTTGTGTAGACATGATCATATATTTAAAATTTTGCAAAAACGTAAACTAATTTACATATTACCTCGCGTAACTCGAAGGAAGGGACGAGATCCAACCGTAAGCGTCCCTTGGAAACTTCACCTCTATTCGTGTCCACGCCGAGTATCTTCGGGATGACTTCGCAAAGCCACGAGTTTCGTGTTCTCGAGAACTACTAGATTCTCCGAGAACGCGACAAGAAAAACCAAGAGAGAAGTCGGAAGACTAACCACAAAAGGATGACCGGAATCAAAATTCCGGCGAAGCAAAAGAAGAGGCTTACGGCAAACTCTAATTCCGGCAGCACCTTCTTCCGGCCAAGAGATGGTCGGAGCTTCCTTTTCCGGCAGCAGGTGGTGGTCGGCAGGGAAAGGGCAAGGGCGGCCGGCTGGTGCTCCTTCTTGGGGCTGGTTGGCGCACGGCAAGAAGGGGAGAAGAGAAGGAGAGAAAGAGAGGGAGAGAGCCTATGCCTTCATCTCTTCTATTCACACCCAAGCCTTGCCTTGGGTCCTTTATATAGTGGCCTCTCAACCATCAAACCTCTCAAATATGGAATAACTTATTCCATCATGCCAAGTTTGATTTTATATCATGGTTAAAATCATATTTTAATTCATGATAAAAATCTTCTCTCATATGGAATAAATTTCCTTATCATGGTAAATCAATCCATGATTGATTTTATAAAATAAACCAATCCATGGTTCATTTTAATTTCCATGAAAAATAAACCAAACCTTGGTTTATTATATAAAAATTTATATCATCTATAATTTTATAAAACAAACCACACTTGGTTTATTTTATAAATTGAACCAAAAACTTGGTTCTCTCCTTTTGTTATGGCCGGCCAAGCAAAGAGGATGGATGCCCTCTTTGGCCGGCCCATCCAAGCCAAGCCCCAATAAATTAAATTTATTTAATTCATCTATTAAGTCTTCAAAAGACTTAGCCATTTTACGCTTCCGATGTGTCTCTGAAAAATTCAGATTCGACTTATCGTTTGGCTCAACCAAACTTAATTTCTCTTGATTGAAAAATCCAATTTTCAACTCGTTTTAAATCCCTCGGATTAATCGTAGTGCGTGTAACTAAATAGGCTTTCGATTTATGTTGGTCGTCTATAATTAATAAATTATAGAACGATCATGAGTGGCACCTAGTAGTACATCATGATCCCCAATTAATCGAAAGATCAACGGTTGACCTCAGAAACAATTCTGAAACCCTTCAGCAGCTATAATGAATCGTGCCCATTCCCTTCACCATCTTATACCCACTTGGTTCAGGACATGGTATATGTGTGTCAGTCCCCACTAGGCTGACTACGTCACACCTAGCCCAAGTAACGTTTTCTTGTCCTACGGATTCTAATTACTCTCATGTATTTAAGAGATTCATACTCTGAACATGTCATGCTCTGGCCAGAGGCTTCGAGTAACAATCCGACGATAGGCCTCGGGTATACATCTCCTCGCAAGGAGTGGTGAATCCTTTGTAGGCTGTTCAAACATTTTCGGGCACTTCGGCTTATTCCCAATCATCCTGGGTCCACACCTCCTTGGAGATACTTGCTTAAGATGTCAAAGTATAAGTCTCCATGACTAAGATGACTTGAACACCGCAAGTCAAAGGAACATCGCATTTAAGCTGCAATAAGAACTTCACTAACATATCTATATGTAGACTACCATATGAAGTTTTACAGCCAGTCACTCCGATGAACTAGTTCCCTTAACTAGCATTCATGTTTATCTCCGGACATCTCAATGTCACCAGCCAGTAAGAATCAGCTGATTAGAGAATAACCCATGCTAGTCTCAACAGAATTGATAGTGTTCGTATTTTTCAATTCATCGACTAGGGACAATTTCAATACTTCACAATTGCACATGTAGAGATAATCACTAGTTGTGAATTCATCACAAATTCTCTCATACTGTGAATTGTATTGCGGACATTCAGTAAATGAGTTGAAGATCTCAATCAAATACATAAACATGTATACTCAAATAGTGAATATTCATTTATTAAAATAAATGATTACAATCATAAGGCGATTGCCTTAGGACACTTCTCTCATATCACTAACAAACTCTCACTTGGCCTAATGTCAATCGCTACGGTACCCAATACCACATGCTCTAACATGACCCTCAAACTTGCTTTGAGGCAAGGCTTTAGTTAAAGGATCTGCTAAATTCCTTTCAGTGGGAATTTTCTCAATTTGTATATCATTCCTACTTATAATCTCTCTTATCAGATGATAGCGGCGAAGTACATGTTTGGATCGCTGATGAGACCTTGGTTCCTTCGCTTGTGCAATAGCTCCATTGTTGTCGCAGTAAACCGGTATTGCTTCATCAATGGTCGGAACCACACTAAGTTCTGAGACAAACTTCTTGATCCAGACTGTTTCCTTTGTGCTTCCGAAGCTGCAATATATTCGCTTCTGTGGTAGAATCCGCTACGGTGTCTTACTTGGAACTCTTCCAACTTATTGCGCCTCCATTCAAAATAAATACGTATCCGGACTGAGATTTGGAGTCATCCTTATCTGTCTGGAAACTGGCATCTGTATACCCACGTATTACCATATCACCTTCTTCATATATTAGGAACACATCCTTAGTGTTTCTTAAGTATTTGAGGATTGTCTTGACAGCCGCCTAATGATCCATTCCTGGATCAGACTGGTATCTGCTTGTGACGATCAGAGCATACGATACATCGGGCCTAGTACATAACATAGCATACATGATAGATCCTATCGCGGATGCATAATGAATCTTATTCATGCAAATCCTCTCGTCTTCTGTGCACGGACACATAGACTTCGAAAGGTTGATCCCATGCCTGATGGGAAGATAATCTTTCTTGGATTCCGACATGCTAAACCTTTCTAGCACTCGGTCTATATATGTAGATTGCGAAAGACCAAGCAACCGTTTTGATCTATCTCTATAGATTCTAATCCCAAGGATATAGGTTGCTTCTCCCAGGTCTTTCATGGAGAAAGTTTTGGACAACCAAATTTTAACTGACTGTAAGACTGATATATCGTTTCCTATAAGTAATATGTCATCGACATATAATACTAGGAATACGACTGCACTCCCACTAACCTTCTTGTACACACAAGGTTCGTCAGAATTTTGTGAGAAATCAAACTCTTTGATTGTCTCAACAAAACGGATGTTCCAGCTCCTAGATGCTTGCTTTAGTCCATATATGGATCGTCGAAGCTTGCATACTTTGGTTTTATTAACCGATGTGAAACCTTCAGGTTGTATCATGTATACATCCTCAAGCAGGTTTCCATTAAGGAAAGTTGTTTTCACATCCATTTGTCATATCTCATAATCATAATGAGCTGCTATGGCCAGGAGCATCCGAATGGATTTAAGCATAGCTACTGGCGAATAGGTTTCGTCATAATCAATTCTTTGTTTCTGACGATATCCTTTTGTCACTAATCTAGCCTTAAAGGTAACAACATTACCTTCCATGTCGGTTTTCTTCTTGAAAATCCACTTGCACCCTATGAGCTTAATCCCTTCAGGTCGGTTAACCAAGTCTCATACTTGATTTTTGTACATGGAATCCATTTCCGACTTCATGGCTTCAAGCCATTTATTCCTTTCTGAATTTTTCAGAACATCTTCATAACTGATAGGTTCGTCATCGTTAATGAGTAACACGTCGTTCGATTCACTTATAAGAAATTCATATCTCTCTGGAATATTGCGTGTCCTATCAGACCTACGATGAAGTGATGTTGTTTTAGGTTCAACTGATAGTTCATCATTATGAGTTATTGGTTGTGGGTCTAGACTAGGTGTCTCTATAATGTCTATTGGAGTTTCTTGAACTTCTTCAAGTTCAATGCTACTCCCACTATTTTCTTGTAAAAGAAATTCTTTTTCTAGAAATACAGCATGCCTTGAAACAAACACCTTTTATTCCAAGGGATGATGGAATTGGTAACCTTTCGTTTCCTTAGGGTATCCAATAAATAGACATTTATCAGACTTAGCATCCAATTTGTCTGATACAGTCCGCTTTACATAAGCAGGACAACCCCATATCTTTAGGTGAGATAAATGAGGTTTCTTACTATTCCACGTCTCATATGGAGTAGTAGAGAATACCTTGGTCGGGACTCTGTTTAGTAAGTAAACAGCTGTCTTAAGCGCATAGCCCCAAAAGGATTTTGGAAGAGTTGCATGATTCATCATAGATCTAACCATGTCCATCAAGGTTCGATTACGCCTCTCAGATACACCATTATGCTGTGGTGTATATGGCGGAGTCTATTGAGACAATATCCGATTGTCCCTAAGATAATCTTGAAACTCTTGACTTAAGTATTCACCATCCCGATCGGATCGAAGTATCTTAATACTTTTGCCAAGCTGTTTCTCTACTTTACTTCTGAACTCTTTGAATTTCTCAAAAGTTTCAGATTTGTGTTTCATTAAGAACACATACCCGAATCGTTAGTGATCATCGATAAAGGTAATGAAGTAGCTATAGCCTCCTTGTGCAAGAGTTGACATTGGTCCACATACATCAGTATGTATTAGACCAAGTAATTCTCCCACTGGTTTACCTTTTTCGGAAAAGGGTAATTTGGTCATCTTGCCTTTTAAGCATGATTTGCATGTATCAAATGAACCGGGTTCAAATGATTCCAGAATTCCACATTGGTGTAATTTGGTCATGCGTTTCTTACATACATGGCCAAGACGACAATGCCACATATAGAAGTCTATTTGATTATCTATTCGAGCACGTTTGTTGCTAACTTCGATATTGAAAATGTCACCGGATAAATCTAACGTGTAGATACCATTGCATAAAGTTCCGATCTCATAAAGAACACCATTTAAAGTTATGTAACAGCAATTGTTACTAAAAGTTAAATGATAACCCTTTTCATTCAAGCGTGAAATAGATACAATGTTCTTTATTAACGAAAGAACAAAATAACAATTATCCAATTCTAAGATAAGTCCAGTAGGGAGCTTTAGCAAATATGTTCCGATGGCAACAGCAGCAATCTTTGCTCCATTTCCAACTCGCAAATTCGCTTCTCCCTTGACGAGTCTTCTTCTATTCCTTAGCCCCTGTATGTCATTACATATATGTGAGCTACACCCAGTATCAAGTACCCAGGTGTTCGAGGAAATAGAGTGACATTCAATAACGAAGATACTTGAAGAGGATGGGGCATCGGATGCCTTCTTCTTTAAGGACTCAAGATAAACTTTTGCAGTTTCTTCACCAGTGGCCCTCCTTGCCCGCAGTGATGGCAAGTGCCTTTTGGTGCCTTTTCAATCTTTTTGGTCTTTGTCTCCCTTCCCTTATTTTGTTTTTTGGGCTTCTTCTTAGAGTCTTTCTTTGAGGAACCAACTAACACTACCGTCTTCTGATCCTGCTTTACAGAAGGCTCTACAGTCTTCAGCAGGTTAAGCAACTTAGGAATGGTAGTCTCCAGTTTGTTCATCCGATAGTTCATCACAAACTGTAAGTAACTCTTGGGCAAACAATGCAGAATTAAGTCAATACTTAGTTCGTGATCCATTGCAAATCTGAGTGTGCCTAGTCGCTCAATGTACCCCAACATCTTCAACACAAACTGTGAAACAGAAGTGTCTTCCTGCATCTTAGAGGTGAAGAGGAGTCTGGAGACCTCAAACCTTTCGGATATCGCCTGCTCGTCAAACAACTCATGAAGATGGAAGACGATGGTATGAGCATCCATATGCTCATGCTGCTTTTGTAGCTCAGGTACCATAGCGGTCAGCATGATGCAACTCGCAAGTTCAGAATCGGCCACATGTTTTTGATAGGCCACTAACTGGTCTGGAGTTGCATTTCTGGAGGATGGTTGGGAAGTTGATCTTCAAGGCATAAGCAAGCTTTTCTGCCTTGAGGACTATCCTCAGGTTTCGAAGCCAGTCCATAAAGTTTGGCCCAGTCAGCTTATTGGTGTCCAAAATGGAACGCAAATTCAGAGAAGACATGATCAGGTGATTATCCTAGAAATACAAATTGAGATTATGTGAGAGAATGATAAAGAATGCATCAATATACATTAATTAAATCCTATTTATTTTTCGAATTGAATAACCCTTTTTATCAATTCGGGAGATCGTAGGAACATCTCCAAATAGGTTGATATCCAACCATAGATAGAACAACCATGGTAGAGTCCATCAAGTTATTCTTAGCTATGAAGGTAGGTAATTATACCGATTACATATACATATATGTAACTATCACATTATGCTATCAACTAATTGAATGTTTGCATAAATCATTGGGTTGTTAACTCATTAACAAGTATGCAACAATATACATAGCACCCAACTGCACCTCTCTTTACATCGACCTTGGCTGTGGTACAACAAATCGATGCTCCAAGCTTAAGGCTGACCCATTAATCAAGAAATAGTTTTAATATGGTTGGAGCTCATTCAACCGTTTAGTCAGGCTTGGATGTATCCAACAACCAAAACTAAGGATTGACCTCTAACTCCAACTATATTAATCATAAACTAATTCCATGGTTTGAACATATTGAGGTTTAAGCCGGGCATGGATGTGTCCATCAACCCAAACGAGAAACAAAACTTCGGTTCTAACCATATTAATGGAAGGTGTTGGCCTTAATATTTTGTAAGGAGTTTTGGGTCTCATCCTTTTCTTTTATGCACATTCATGACATATAATTATGTCATGTTCTAACGATTTCCTTAATAAAGTATGTATGTGACTTAATTTATCAAGTCTCATTAATTGAATTAGGAACCGGATTTACTAATTCTAATTTCATACTTTATTCAAGAAATTGTTTTGGGAAACAATTTCTTGAATTATCATAATCAATTTCGGAAATAATATGTTTAAGACTTTGATTTCTCTAAATCAAATCTTATTAAATTAAGAGACAGATTCCTTTAATTCAACCACATATTATTTTCATGAAAATCTTATTTAAGGAAATATACTCTATAGGAAACAATTTTCCTAATTAATTTTGGAAACAATAATATGTAAGAGCAACACCTCATAAATCAAATAAGGAAATTTTTGTTTGAGAATCACCTCAAAAATTTTTAAGATTTGATCACATATTTTATTTATGGAAAATTAATATTAATAACTTAATTTGGATAGCTCTCCCAGGCTCAATCGAAATTAAACATTTGACAATTTAAATTCAATTTAGGAAATTTAATTATAACAACTAACTTTAAATTGGACGGCTCCACGAGGCTCAATCCAAAATAAAAAATTTTGTAAATAATTTAATTTCCAATTATAAATTTAAATGTTAATTAATATTCCCATAATTTGTCTAGACTTTCTTGAAAGAAAGTGCCCAAAATTGCTAGCTTTCCATAAATGGAAAGTTTCCAAAAATAAAAGGTTTTCAGAATAATTGTAAGTTTCTGGTACAAAGAAAACTTACGTTTTTCCAAAATTAGAAAATTTTCAAAATAGGAAATTTTCAAAATTGGAATGTTTTCACAATTTTCATAAAATTTCAGAAATAGAGATATTTCAAAAGTTTGCGAAATTTCATGAGGATTTCCAAACTTTGAAATTCCTAAATCGAAAATTTACAATAATTGGAAAATTTCCATAATTGAAAATTTTTCCAAAATTGTGATCATGATAAAGCTTTCCGCAAAACAATTATATGATTATGTCGAACACAAACCTCAGCTCTGATACCACTGTTGGGACCGGGTGCATGTTGACATTGATGTGGGTTCGTAATTTTAAAATTAATTACGTGCAGCGGAAGGTTTAGCATAAATAATTTCTCTAAATCATTTAACCACACATCTAAGCATACAATTTTATCTTGTGTAGACAAGATCATATATTTAAAATTTTTGCAGAAACGTAAACTAATTTACATATTATCTCGCGTAACTCGAAGGAAGGGACGAGATCCAACCGTAAGCGTCCCTTGGAAGCTCCGCCTCTATTCGCGTCCACGCCGAGTATCTTCGGGATGACTTCGCAAAGCTCCGAGTTTCGTGTTCTCGAGAACTATTAGATTCTCCGAGAACGCGACGAGAAAAACCAAGAGAGAGGTCGGAAGACTAACCACAAAAGGATGGCCGGCTGGTGCTCCTTCTTGGGGATGGTTGGCGCACGACAAGTAGGGGAGAAGAGATGGAGAGAAAGAGAGGGAGAGAGTCTATGCCTTCATCTCTATGATTCACACCCAAGCCTTGCCTTGGGTCCTTTATATAGTGGCCTCTCAACCATCAAGTCTCTCAAATATGGAATAACTTATTCCATCATGCCATGTTTGATTTTATATCAAGGTTAAAATCATATTTTAATTCATGATAAAAATCAATCAAGTCTCTTCTCTCTTATGGAATAAATTTCCTTATAATGGTAAATCAATCCATGATTGATTTTATAAAATAAACCAATTCATGGTTCATTTTAATTTCCATGAAAAATAAAGCAAACCTTGGTTTATTATATAAAAATTTATATAATCCATAATTTTATAAAACAAACCACACTTGATTTATTTTATAAATTGAACCAAAAATTTGGTTCTCTCCCTTTATTGTGGTCGGCCAAGCAAAGAGGATGGAGGCCCTCTTTGGCCGACCCATCCAAGCCAAGCCCCAATGAATTAAACTTATTTAATTCATCTATTAAGTCTTCAAAAGACTTAGCCATTTTACGCTTCCGATGCGTCTCTGAAAAATTCAGATTCGACTTATCGTTTGGCTCAACCAAACTTAATCTCTCTTGATTGAAAAATCCAATTTTTAACTCCTTTTAAATTCCTCATATTATTCGTTGTGCGTGTGACTAAATAGGCTTTCGATTTATGTTGGTCGTTTATAATTAATCAATTAATTATAGAACGATCATGAGTGGCACCTAGTAGTACATCATGATCCCCAATTAATCGAAAGATCAACGGTTGACCTCAGAAATAATTCCAAAACCCTTCAGCAGCTATAATGAATCGTGCCCCATTCCCTTCACCATCTTATACCCACTTGGTTCAGGACATGGTCTATGTGTGTCAGTCCCCACTATGCTGACTACGTCACACCTAGCCCAAGTAACGTTTTCTCGTCCTACGGATTCTAATTACGCTCATGTATTTAAGAGATTCATACTCTGAACATGTCATTCTCTTGCCAGAGGCTTCGAGTAACAATCTGACGATAGGCCTCGGGTATACATCTCCTCGCAAGCAGTGATGAATCCTTTGTAGGTTGTTCAAACATCTTTGGGCACTTCGGCTTATACCCAATCATCCTGGGTCCACACCTCCTTGGAGACGCTTGCTTAAGATGTCAAAATATAAGTCTCCATGACCAAGTTGACTTGAACACCTCAAGTCAAAGGAACATCGCACTTAAGCTGCAGTAATAACTTCACTGACATATCTATATGTAGACTACCATATAAAGTTTTACAGTCAGTCACTCCAATGAACTAGTTCCCTTAACTAGCATTCATGTTTATCTCCGGGCATCTCAATGTCACCAGCCAGTGAAAATCAGCTGATTAGAGAATAACTCATGCTAGTCTCAACAGAATTGATAGTGTCCGTATTTATCAATTCATCGACTAGGGACAATTTCAATACTTCACAATTGCACATGTAGAGATAATCACTAGTTGTAAATTCATCACAAATTCTCTCATGCTGTGAATTGTATTGCGGACATTCAGTAAATGAGTTTAAGATCTCAATCAAATACACAAACATGTATACTCAAATAGTGAATATTCATTTATTAAAATAAATGATTACAATCATAAGGTGATTGCCTTAGGACGCTTCTCTCATATCACTGGCAGTCACGATATGGGCCCGCCACGTTAAGGGTGTCTTCACTGGTAGCTCCCTATCAGGGAGGTTGAACCACGATAAGACTACGCCACGTTAAGGGTATCTTCGCTGGTAGCTCCCAAGCGAGGGGAGGTTAAGCCACGATGAGGGCATGCCACGTTAAGGACGTCTTCGTTACTAGCTCCCGATCAGGGAGGTTGAGCCACAATAAGGGCACGTCATGTTAAGGGTGACTTCGCTTGTAGCTCCCGAGTGAGGAGAGGTTGAGCCACGATGAGGGCACGCCACGTTAAGGGCGCGTTCGCTGGTAGCTCCCAAGCGAGGGTAGGTTGACCCACAATAAGGGCATGTCACATTCAAGGCACCTTCACTGGTAGCTCCCGAGCAAAGGGAGGTTGAGCCACAATAAGGGCACGTCATGTTAAGGGCGCCTTCGCTGATAGCTCCCGATTAGGGAGGTTGAGCCACGATAAGAGCACGTCACATTAAGGGTGCCTTCGCTGGTAGCTTTCAATCAGGGATGTTGAGCCACGATAAGGGCATGCCACGTTAAGGGCGTCTTCGCTGATAGCTCTCGATCAGGGAGGTTAAGCTACGCTAAAGGCATACCAAGTTAAGGGTGCCTTCGCTGGTAGCTCCTGATCAGGGAGGTTGAGCCACAATAAGGGCATGCCACGTTAATGGCACCTTCACTGGTAGCTCCCGATCAAGAAGGTTGAGCCACGCTAAGGACACGCTATGTTAAGGGCGCCTTCGCTGGTAACTCCCGAGCTGGGAGGTTGAGCCACGTTGAGGGCATGACTTGGTCCCTGGACTCCCGAATGCCCGTGAAGTCGGGGAGATAATTTAATAGCAAAGCTCTCCTGTCAACTGACTAAGTCTCTGACTCGGTCCTTTGACTCCCGAATGCATGTAGAGTCGAGGGGCGAACATAATAATGGAGCTCCAATAATCGGTTACCTTCATGAAGTTTCTATAAATATCAGGATAGCAGTTCTGCTTTTAATAGCTTGGAAATAATTCCATGAATCTCTAGCCCTCAGGAAATTTAACATTCTTAGAGAATCTATTAAACGCGTAAGGAATACTCCAGTCAACCATCCCTTTACCGAGGGGAGCAATGCGAGGTCATTTTCTTATTTGCTAATCATGGAACCATTCATTCAAAAATCTATATCGGTTGAGGGAAACTTCAAAGAAAACCCTTCACTTGATAATCCAGCAGCCACTAAGCTTGACTTTGTAATCCTGGGATGACCTTTTGATATCCAAGATAAATATAATTACCTAGCCTTTTCAACTCGCTTTAAGGCCAAGTAGAGAGGATAACTTCTTATAGATATAGAGTTTTCTCCGGATGGATATCAAGATCATATTCTACCTGCCCCAGACTCCCTTTGACGAAATGGTTTGAATATATTGGAACCTTTTGTGGTCAAGGCAGACCTGTCATCAATTTTAGGCTCTAGATTTGCAACTATGCGATCCCAGCCTCTACTGTAATTAGCTACATGGGAAACAGTAACAAAATGTTTTGATAGAAGCATAGAAAACTTAACTTGAATGTGAAGCTCGGAACGCCAAATACTCGACAAAAGAGTGATCCCTGTTTTTCCCTGCTTGAAGCAACTAAAGGAAATGCGTCATGAGTCAGAGAAACATAAATATATAATGAGATTAGGAGAAGTCTTTAAAGATGTTTAAGTCAGATTTGTTGAAATGCTCCTCTACCATGACTCATGGAAAGAGTATTGGGATTTGTTTCGGGAGAGTGTTGAGTTGGAACATATATAGTAGCAGAAACCCCGTGAGACTAGCTTTTAAGACACTAGAATTATGCAGTGTTGGAGAGCTACCAAAATCATAATTTCACATTTGCAAGGAAACTGTCACAGGGATGATTTTTACCTTAAAAATTTCTTGAGCGGCACCAAATTCACCACTTAATTCAATCCACGAATGCACACAGAAGTGCAAGAGAATACTCAACACAAAGGCACCTTGAAATGCACAAGCAAGGAACACACCAGCGTATAGGAAAATACTCCCAACCATTATAATAACAAAGGATTACAAAGTGAACTCATTACAGAATGCTCACAAATTCTCCCACACACTCTTGCCAATGCCCAACCCTGAATATTTATAGTGAATAGACAAGAGTTGGTTTTGGCGGTTACAGCGGTTGTAAGCGGTTGCATGATAGCTTATTCAATTACCTTGCCACATGTGCATAGCTATTCGTCCACATCATCGCTGCCTTGGCACCATGCCAATGGTCAGCCTGCACCCATGTACTTGGCCCAGGCCCGACTCCATAAAATGGTGTTTTGGCTTCATTCCAATTGCTAGTCGCGTGCTTCATTGCCTGGCCCAAGTCCTGCACCACGGACTTAGGTAAGAACAACTTCCTTGCTGCTCCATCCCTCGTGCTATCTCGCATGTGCCCATTGCATGTCATGGCTCACGTTTCCTGTGAGTCTTGCTTGGCAAAATGCTTAGACTCTGCACGTCTCATCTTCACATCTGTTTGCCACAATCTAAGTCGACCCTTGCTTGACTTGTGCTTGGACAGCTCCCGTGCGCTGTCATAAATCCTGCCGCTGCTTAGCATGCCTTGCGCACATGCCCAATAAGCTAGATCAAGGAGCAATGGACCAATCCTTGTGCCCATCCTTGCCATCGAACTAGGGACTAACAAACCACCTCCACCTGAAGAACTCAACGTTCTCGTTGAGCGCTTCTGTAGGTATGCCTGAATCTGTTTTTCAAATTGCCAAAGAGTAACATCTCTTTCCCAAGTGGCCTCCGATTCTGGTTTTCCCTTCCAAAGGATCAAGAATTCTGTCCTTCTATTCTTTTTGTTGATTCTGAAGGTTTTGTGGTCAAGGATTTCTTTAACATCATCAGTGAATTGCTTCCTCACCACTAGTGGAGCCCTCTTGGTGCTGTTTCTTGATGGATCTGTTTCCCTTGAATGAAATTTCTTCAAGAAACTTACATAAAAAGTTGGATGTACCTTTAGCCTTTTAGGTAAATTCAACCTATAGGCTATATTACCCACTTTCTCCATGATCTCGAATGGCCTATCGTCCGCTCTCCCTACGCACTAGTCATAGCATCCGAGCTAGTAGCCCCCGTGATTTACCTCCTCCGTGTTGGCCCTGTGACGGGTTGGCGGGGGTGCTGGGGGCGAGCAAATTGTTTTTTGCCAGCTCGAATGACCCATCGTACTTGGCAATTAGTCCTCGATGAGTATTCTTGCTACTGATTCTCTTCCAGATTTGAGGAGTGAGTTTCAACAATACTTGCTCCCCAATAGAAAATTCTAAGAGTCTTCGTCTCTTGTCAGCGTACTTTTTCATTCTGTTGGCAGCTTTTTGCAAACTATCTCGAGCCTCCTCAAGTAATTCTTATTTTCCTCTTGTATATTTATATGTTGCTGGACATTTCCCTCCAAATTTTTGCTTGGCTATCTCCATGGGAGTTGTTGGTTGTTCCCTAACACTATCTCAAAGGGGCTCTTTTCTGTGGCTGAAAACTTATGTAAATTGTAGCAAAATTATGCGTTGTCCAAGAGCTCCAATCAATTTTTTTGACTTGTCGTGACATAGTGTCGCAAATACTCTTCGAGTAAATGGTTGATCCTTTCGGTCTGGCCATCTGTTTGCGGATGGTTAGTTGTAGAGAATTTCATATCCGTTTCCATCATATTGAATAATGAATTCCAAAATCTCCTTGTAAATCTTGTGTCCCTGTCACTCACAATATCATTAGGTAAGCCAAAATGTTTCACCACATTCCGATAGAAGAGTTCAACAGCCACATTGGACGGACAAGCCAAAGGAGCCGCAATGAACACAACATATTTTGAGGATTTGTCCACCACTAACATGATAGTAGACATGTCATTAACTTTTTGAAACCCGCTGATGAAGTCCATAGAAACCAAAGCCCATGGTTTTTCTGCAATAGGCAACGGTTGAAGCAATCATGCTTCCTTCTTCCGCTCCGTTTTGTCTTGTTGGTACACAAGACAAGTTTTTACATAAGCGTCCACGTCTTCTTCCGTCTTAGGCTAAATGTAAGAACAAGCCAAGAGAGCAAGCATTCTTTCAACTCCAGGATGACCCGCCCAATCTGGGTAATGAGTTTCCTTCAGCAACTCTCTTCGCAGGCCGCCTGCTGCAGGTACAAAGATCCTCCCACCTTTGTAAACGAGGAGATCATCCTCGATCCAGTACCGCCTTATGGTTCCATCTCTTGCTGCACTTACTTTCCATAAGTTATATTACTTGCAGCAACAACCTTTACTCTTTCTAGTATATCCGATTCTACTCTTGCCATAGAGGAGAAAGTGGCAAGAACTTCTTTCCGACGTAGCGCATTAGCAACTTGATTGTGCCTACCAGGTTTGTGCCTATACAAAGTCATATGCTGCCAAGAATTCTTGCCATCGAGTTGCTAATGCACAAGACTTTGTATAGGATTCATAAACTCTAGTACTTAGCCTGGAGGTCTAGAGTTCGAATCCTGGGAAAGACAAAAATCCACTGGCCAGGGATGGGAAGTCCTAGTGAGTAACGGCACGGTCGACGGTCGACGACCAAAGGGGCCAGGTTGTTGGGCCGCCAAAAATGAAATGTGGCCGCCCAAGGGGCCGAGGGGTTGGGTCGACGAGTCGGGTTGTTACAATAAAAAGGCGCATTTTTATTGTAACGACACCGGCCCGTCGACCCGACCCCTCGGTCCCTTGGGCGGCCAAATTTCATTTTTGGCGGCCCAACAACTTGGCCCCTTTGGTCGTCGACCGTCGACCGTGTCGTTACTCACTAGGTCTTTCCACCCCTGGCTAGTGGATTTTTGCCTTCCCCAGGATTCGAACTCTAGATCTCCAGGCTAAGTACTAGAGTTTATGAATCCTGGTACTCACTTGGCTACCAGATTCAAGGAACTTTAGTATTTGTCCCGGAGGTCTAGGGCTCGAATCTAGGGAAGGCAAAAATCCACGCCGGGTGTGGGAAGACCGTAGGGCACGGCCTAGAGAGTCGCCTGATGGGGCTAGAGGGGTCATGTCGCTACATAAAAAGGCGTCTTTTTATGTAGCGACATGGCCCCTCTAGCCCCATCAGGCGGCTCTCTAGGCCATGCCATACGGTCTTCCCACATCCAGCGGTGGATTTTTGCATTCCTCAGATTCAAACCCTAGACCTCCGGGACAAGTACTAAAGTTCATTGAATCTGGTAGCCAAGTGAGCCGCTACCAGATTCAAGGAACTTTAGTACTTGTCCCGGAGGTCTAGGGTTCGAATCTAGGGAAGGCAAAAATCTACTGCCGGATATGGGAAGACCGTAGGGCATGACCTAGAGAGCCGCCTGATGGGGCTAGAAGGGTCATGTCGCTACATTAAATATCCACGAGACCTCCTTTTCTAGGGTTATTTTCGGACTAAAATACGTCTCCCAATCAATTGGTCTTACCCCAAATGATTGTCATGTCAGATCCGACTATTTAAACATGTAGAACGACTCTTTTCTACCCAACCACACCAATCGATTGTTGGATGTCAATTGATTCTGCATTCTTCTGTTTGCGACTTTCAGTCGAGTAATCAATTGCAACAATTGATTGATTGCTTCTAATCGATTGATTGCTACTAATCAATTTCGGGTTATTCTGTGCTTCCAAAATAAGCTCTCATACGATTATCTCAATCGGTTACTTTGTGCCAATCAATTCCACCAATTAACTGCCCAACCCTAAATTGATTGTCAACTCTTGTCAATCGATTGGTAATCCTAAATTCAATCTTTTTAAAGCTGAATTCATGTCTTGCCTGGTATCTGATTGACCTCAACCTACCAGGATTTCCTTTACTCAACATTCAGGCATTTGTATATTGAGACTTCTTATTGCCCAATATCTGATTAACCTTGACCTATCGGGATTTTCCTCTTGCCAACTTCCCATTAGACTTCTGATCACTAAGTGTCCGATTCTCCTTGACCCACTTGGACTTTGCTCTTGCCAACTTTTCATTAGACTTTCGATCACCAAATGTAAAGTCATCCTGGACTCACTTGGACTTTCCTCTTACGAACTCCTCGTTGAACTTCTGATTACCAAGTATCCAGTCAACTTTTAACCCACTTGCACTTTCCTCTCATGCTAGGTGTCTGGTCCTTCATGCATGACCCACTTTGACTTCTCATCCATGTCCAGTGTCTAATGCTCCATGATCTATTTGTACTTTTCTCTTGCCAATTTACTATTGGACTTCTGATATTTTCAAATATTCGGTTAACCTTGACCTGCTTGACTTCTCTCTCATATATTGATCAAAATCAAAACTCAAGCTCAAATTAACCTGAGCTTGGTCAACCTAGTCAACCTTGATCGAGGTACAACTCTGAATATCCAAGATAAATGACAAGGTAACCAAAATTCTAGTTAATTTGGTACCTAATAACATTTTATGTAAGATATGTAAATATCAAGATGTCAAGGAGCTATGATGCAAGTTGACCAAGCTCTATGAAAATCCATCAACAACATAAAGTGAAGATGAACCTAAGGAGGGAGTTTCATTAACACCAGAGCACGATGACTCAGAGGTTGAGAGGTATTCAACATCTAAGATAGAAGACGCACAAACATCAACCTCAAGGATTGAGGGGGAAATATCATTGGTACATTGGAACGAGAAGAAGCCTCGACTTCCAGAATCAATGAAGAAGAATCATGTGTCACCTCTACAATTAAAGGAGATATAACAAACTCAATTCATAAAGATAAAGATCATATAATATGTTTTGAGTTTAGGGAGAAAGGACACTATAAGAGCAAGTATCCAAAATTGATCAAGAAGAAGGTTCAAAGTGGCACCCAAGGCGAGGGAGAAGTAAAAAGAGGCTAGAACCTTGAGACGAAAGGACGAGGAGCACATAGTGTGTGTCTTGTGCAATTAAAGGGGATATTGTCAAATTAATGTCCAATGAGGAGGTCTTCAAGTAAGAACAAGTGATATCATAGCAAGACCACTCTTCATCGCAATAATCGTCGGAAGGATCACGAGTTAGAGGAAAAAGAAGAAGTTGAGATTTTGAGCCCTCAATATCAACAAGTCAAAGGAGTACCAATCATCAAAGGAGTTCAACTTCACAATGGAACTCCGGAACGGACTTGGATATGACATTCGAGCACCTCCACCTTTTAGATTGGGAGGATTCAACAAATCATGAGGAAAGCTAAAATGTAAGTCATGTGTATTTAGCCCATAGGTCATAGTTGAAAATTGTGTTTGAAAACTATTTCAAAATTGTTTTGGAAAATATTGATGAAGCCTGTTTGTTGATAGGAATCATCATTAATGAGTTAGATATAAAAGTTGAAATATTGAAAATTTCAATAGTTTCTAGTTTTGTACCATTCTTTGAAATTACGATATATTTTCATAGAAATTTATTTTTCCCTGAAAATATTTGGTATGAGTAATATCTATATGAAATGTCGTGATTTTTCAAAAATCATAGAATTACTTATAAAATTTTGAAATTCGGTCTGAAATTGAGTTGAAATTTCAGACAAACTAATCAATTGGTATGTGCAACAATTGATTGACAGCTAACACTAAACAATTGACTCAGGCAACAATCTATTGATAATTGAAATCAATCGATTAGTAGTTGCAAATTTTGACTAAAATGAGTTTTTTTAGTCGATTAAATCACATTTACATAATTTAACTATTTCTAACCCTCCGAATGTTTGAATAAGTATGAAAGGGTAATTTTCTTGATAAAATAAGAAAGGGATGGTTAAAGGAGAATGATATGGAATTGTGGAGGTTTAGATTTAAATTGAATTCTCAACTTTATGACTTACACTTTAGGATTTCCTAAATACTTAAGAATTCCGAATCGTTATTGGTGCAATAATAAAAGTTTGCATGCGTTGAGAGGGAGGTTCACTTTAAAGGCATAATTTGGGTAAGAAATGAGACATTTTGAAGGATAATAGTTAGATGCTTAAGGCGGAGCATTAGAAACAAAGGGAGGAAGAGAGCCTCCATTAGGATGTTTGAAGGTTAAAATCAATCAAATTTCAGAAGAAATTTTGATGTGTGTCAAAGGAAAAGAATGTAGGGTTTAAATTAGGAAACTCTCATTCATGCTTTGGTATGAGAATAAGAACGAAGTTGGGCGAATTAGTTAGTCTAACTTAAACATATCAAATATAAAAAAAAGGGAGATTATTAATGCAATTGACCTCAGGTCAAGGATGACTAGGTTGACCAAATTCTAGTTGACTTGAGTTTGAGTTTTAATGTTTAATCAATATGTAAGAGAGAAATCATGTGGTCAAGGTTGACTAAATATTTGAAAAATGTCAAAAGTCCAAAAGAAAGTTGGCAAGAGAAAAATCCAAGTAGGTTATGGAGGATTGGACACTTAGCACGAATGAGAAGTTTAAGTGGGTCATAAAAGACCGACACTTAGTACAAGAGTAAAGTCCAAGTACATCAAAGGTTGACAGAATACTTGGTGATCGAAAGTTCAACGAGGAGTTGACAAGAGAAAAGTCTAAGTGAGTTAAGAAGGACCGAACACTTAGTGATCAGAAGTCCTAAAAGTTGGCAAGAAAAGTCCAAGTGAGTCCAGAAGGATCAGATACTTAGTAATTGGAAGTCCAACGAGAAGTTGACAAGAGAAAAGTTCCAATAGGTCAAGATTGATCAAATATTGGGTAAATAGAAGTCTTAACAAGTCAAAGATGACTAGATGTTGAGCATAGGAACTCCTGATAGGTTGAGGTCAATCGGATATCAAGCAAGACGCAAATGTTCACTACAAGAAAAAATCTAAAAAACAATACTTTTTATGCATTGTCTATACGGTTAAAAAAATATTGTTAAAAGCACTGTTATAAAAAGTCCACTAAAAGACAACATTTAAAAAATATTATCATTTTTTTCAAAGATAACACTTCTACAACGTTTAAAAAATATTATTTTTTGCAAAGACAACGTTTTTGCAACGCTCAAAAAGCATTACTTTTTTTTTGCAAAAATAACGCTTTTGTAATGCTTAAAAAGTGTTATCTTTTTTAAAATTCAACTTTTTAGCAAAAGATAAAACTATTTATAAATAGAAAATATGAGTATCCTCAAATAGTAAATATAAGTATCCACAATCTTTTTTAAAATATAACTATTTAATAAACGATACAACTTCATACAATTCAAATAGAAAATATGTACATATAATCCACAAACTTTGTATTCATATTGTCTATACAAAAGCAAAAACTCTTCTTGGATTTAATGAAGGGAAATGAACTCATGCCTATTTTGTCCTTCGAAACAAGATCATCATCCACTAAATTTTGCAAAACATTCTTCGCTGATTGACTTAAGATACCTTTCTTTCGACCCAACTTCTCAAGCTCTTTAAGCTAAAAAAATTAAAACATAATAATGATTGAAATAAGCAATTCTATGATAATGTTTACAGACGTGCATCAATACAAAGTTCTACGATAGTGTTTACAGAGAGCATGAATACAAAGTTCCAAGTAATGACTACCTCTCACAATATAAAGCAAGCAAGCACAAGGTCAAATGCACGCAAACCACATATTAAAGAGGAAACAATTATGCTACATAGCCTTATTCACATAATTCAATCTCCTACGACAAGAAAAATTCAATAACATATGTGAAATAATTTTATATGAATAAATTGTTAGGTTCATAAGGAAATATGCTAAAATATTACTTACTATTTCTTTAGCAAAACGTGCATATCCTTTATATGAAAGTCGATGAGGATATATGCGTTATTTTCTTCTATTTTTGTTGATTAATTAGTTTCTAGTTATTTCAAATCAGCGACATATCAAATTTGAATACAAATAATAAGTTGACTAATTTTATGAGTACTCATTGGTGTGGATTTTCCTATAGCTTATAGTTTATGTTATTTAATAAAATAAAAAATTGATATCCACTCTTCTCTTTTCCTTTTTCTACCATTTGAGACAAGCTTTTCGTCTTATTGAAGAACTATGCCTTCAGTTCACATTGGTAATCTAATCTAAGGGTGATCAAACCAATTGATACAGGGGAATGGGGCTTAAAATGGTAGTAGAAAAAAAATGATTAACGAGATTTTTTCAATCTCGGGCGACTGGCCCGGTTTTGACGGACGTTTCCCACCGGCCGCCGGGGTAAATCAAGAAGAACTCGTGGTGGGCGGTCTAGAAGTCCAGCGTCCAAGGATTCATGCCTCATTTAGAGGAAAAACTTAAAATGGTAGTAGAGCATGGCAGGTGAATGAAAAAGAAATCCATATGTCATTCAAATATCACACTCTGAATTACAGATGAGCAAGGAGTCAAGGACCAACATCAAGCTACAGAAATAACCTGTAATATCCTCTAGACTCGCTTTCCTACTTAAAATGGTGACGAACATCCGTTGTTAGATTCCAAACATCTAACTTCTGCTAAACTTACAATATTCTTCAGCATTGGTTCATGAATATCACTTGATGGGATGAATGTAGGTGGTTTTCAAGTTTTAGCAATAGTTACATGAACAGATACAACGAAATTGAAACATCAATTTTCAGGAAATAAAACCTTGAGACATGAATTAAAACTAGAGCAGAACACATAATATTGCAGGTCACAGACGGCTACCAAAGCAATGAACAAGAAGAGATTGAAACTCTGACAGCTTCATACGGTAATAGCTGGAATTGGGAAGTAAATGACGTAAAGAATACTTGTGATCCACCGCTATAAAGGCGATCTGGAGAGACGAAGACAAAATGGTCGGAACCCAGTGCAAGAACGAGAATGGAAGATGGGGGTTAATACCCACCGTGTAGATCGCATGAGAGGATTCGATGATGCTGTTGATGGCGGAGCCGAACTTATCGCCGATGGACGAGTTGACAGCAGCGATAGACTGAGGGCTCGCCGTCCAGGCGGCGCCGGCGACGACGATCCCCACCGCGAGGCGGAGCGGGGAGGTCCCTACGGTGGTGATTCCAAGCAGCCATCAGCGGCATCTGGGCTTGGAATCTGCCGATTGGAGGTGGGCGGAGATTGGGTTTTAGCGGAGATGCATTTTGTGCAGTTTTGGAGGGGGTTTTCGTGGAAATGAATATTGGCGGAAATGAGGTGGAGATGAGTTTTGGACTGGGGCTAGGTTTTTAGTTGGAGGTTGTTAAAAAATTATTGCTGTAGATATTAAAAAAATACTCATAGACAATGTTTATTTTAAAAAAATATTATCTTAATAAGAAATAAAAAAAATATAGACAATACCATTGTAAAAAAAATAACGCTTTTTAAAAAATATGTTATCTTTTATGTGCTATGTAATCTTAATTTTTTGTAGTGGTTGGTGTAATCTATCTCATGTCAAAGTTGACCAAGTTTACTAAATTTGAGTTGACTTGAACTTGACTTTCGATGTTTGACTATATGTGGGAGAGAATTTAAGAAAGTCAAAGTTAATAAGATACTTGACGATGACAAGAGTCCAATGATAAGTTGATAAGAGAAAAATCTAAGTTGGTCAAAAATTGACTATACACTTGGTGATCAGAAGTCCAACGATAAGGTTGGCAAGGAAAAAATCTAAGTGGGTTAAAAGTTGACCGGGCACTTGATGATTGATACGAGTAGATTGTATATGCTTTTAGGCACTATTTCACGCATATTCACATACATTTTTTTTTATGATTTACATTCTCGCATCTTATTCTATCATTTGTCAGCATGATTATTCTTGTTTGTTCAAAGATCTGCTCTTTCAATGTTTTTCATGACAGGACGTGATTTGGAGACAATTCGGAGCGAAAATGTATTTGGAAGGCAAAATTAGCAAACCACACGGTCGTGCCATGCCTTAGATGCACGACTGTGTCTCTCTTGAAGCCTCTCTAGAAGCTCACACGGTCGTGCCTCTGAGCATGGCACGGTCGTGCCTCTGGTCACAACACGACCATGCCATCCAATGAACCAGAATCAACCATTCTACAAGCTTTACATGGTTGTGTCGTGCCAAGAGGCATGTTCATGCTCCTCTAGCAAATTACACACGAGTTGTGCCTCAAGATTTGGACGAGTTAGACACGGACAGGTTGTGCCTCCATCCTACGAAGTCCACACGGCTGTGTCATGCCAACTAGGCACTATTGTGTGATGCAGCGAGACAGGGGTCGTGCCCCCTACTTATAAAAGGGGATTTCTTCCCCTTTTCAAGGGGAGGAGGGTTCTTCCCTTGTGGAAGACCCAAGAGGTCAAGATCTAGCATCGCTCCACCCTGAAATTGACGATCTGAAGCCGCTCTCCATCTCATGTCTACCTCCAAAGCAAAGGATTGGATCTAGAGCACCCGAATTTCCCTTGTGATTAAGTTTTCTTCTCCTTTTGTAGATCGGATTGAATGCTTTCCTTACTATTGTCTTCTAGGTTGATTCTTATGTTTTGGAGTAGATCTCCACACTCTAGGGTATAGGGAGTAATTGTAATGTGATTGTTGATGTGAACACAATGGATTTGGTTTTTTTCTATTCGCATGGCATGTTAATGCCTTGTTTACGTTTGATTAAATGTTTGTATGGAACAGATTGCTTATTTATGTGATTTGATTGAACAATTGTATTGTTTGGTCTCCACATAAAGGGAATATTCGAGATCATATGATCTGGGGCCCTTCGTGGCAAAAGATATCCCTTTTAATCGGACATCTCGGGTGTCACCTTGAAATAGAGGTCAATCTCTACAAGAGATTGTCTAATTGTGCTTAATAGGTTTCTCACAATTCCATATTAGGAAGTGATTTGTGTAATCTAAAGATGTATTACCAGGAGGCCCTCAGGTGACAAGGGTACCCCTTTAATAGGACTCTTTAAGTTATCTCTTCCATTTAATAGCATTGCATATCCATGGGAGAAACACTCTGATGCACTTCTATAGAGTGTCACACCAATACCTATTTAGGATCTCTACAAGTACATAAACATAGAGGGTAGGATGTAACCAATCCGTAGCACATCAACTAATATTGCAATGAAATCGAAAGCCTAGAGTAACCTTCTGTGGGATCGGTGGCGTCGATAGAGGTGGGTGAATATCGACTCGTAAACCTTTTCCTTTTTCAGAATCTTGTCATTCATTCTTTCAATCACGAGTGTGTTGGACCTTGGATGGCTAGAGAGGGGGGTGAATATAGTCAGACACAACTTTCTTGAACTTATTGGATTTCTACACTTCAAGGGTTAGTAGCATAGCGGAAGAAATGAAAAACAGAGTAGAACTGCAGAAATGAAAAGCAATCCAAAAACGCTAACAAGGATCGTTTACAAGGTTCGGGGATAACTTGCCCCTACTCCTTGGCGTGCCCTTAAGGTGGGTGATCCCTTGATCGTCGGCAAATCAAGCCCCGAAAAATTTAGATATCAAATCCTCCTTCTCGGTGGAGAAACATCTCCACACAAATGTCTCAATAGAGTATATGGAATGAAAGTGCAGAGACACAAGGAAAGATCTTACAGATCGGTTAACAAAGCACAAGGATGAGAATCGAAGAACTGATCACCGAGCACAACATAACACCACCAACACAAGAGCTCCCAGCTCATTGTTTGCTTGCTGATCCACTCGCAACTTCCTCCACAGACTCAAGGTTGCTACTGTTGGAACTCGGATGGCTCGAGAGGGGGGGGGTGAATATAGCCAAACACTTGGACTTTAACACTTGTCGATTTTCTGTACTTCTATCGTTAGTAGCACAGTGGAAGCACAATAAAGCAGAGTAGTGCAGAAATGCAGAAAACAAAACAAACTACAACAACTA
Organism: Boesenbergia rotunda; assembly: GCA_024364735.1. Taxonomy (NCBI): domain Eukaryota; kingdom Viridiplantae; phylum Streptophyta; class Magnoliopsida; order Zingiberales; family Zingiberaceae; genus Boesenbergia; species Boesenbergia rotunda. The sequence goes on along the minus strand of JAGFNQ010000368.1, from coordinate 167,373 downwards.
ACAATATTGCTAACAAGGAGGGTTTACAAGGTTCGGGGATAACTGTCCCCTACTCCTTGACGTGCCCTTAAGGTGGGCGATCCCTTGATCGTCAGCAGATCAAGCCCCGGTGAACACCGGATAAAATGCAACCTCCTTCTCAGTGGAGTAACCTCTCCACAGCGTTTCAACAAAGATATAGTTTTAAGCACAATGAAATACAAGAAAGATCTTACTTAGCACTTAGCACTTAGCACAGACAAGAACACAGCAAGCTTCTTCCGAGCTCCACTCAGCGACGATCGCACGCAAGAATACCTTTCTTCGTGTCTTCTCGCTGATGGACTCACCAAGCCTCTTGTTCCTTCCTACAAGCGCTCAAGTAAGGGATGATTGCTTCACAGATTGCAGTTGCTTGCTTAAGATGATGGAGTTTCAGAACACAAGCAAGATGTGGAGAAAACAATCGCGCAGCAAGAGCTCAAGCCTCAAGTTGCTTCACAAAACTCTCTCCTTCTCATCTCTGCTCCGCTCCTTTTGTTTCTCCACTGAACCCAGGTGACACCATCTCACTGCAGCCTCCAGCTGCTCACCTGCCAACGCCAGCTACCACTGAGCTCTCCCTGGACTCCCTGAGCTTCCCTCAGCCAAGCTCCAGTCTGCAGCTCTAGCCATTGCAACCTGAGATGGCAAAGAGACAAACCTTCTCCAAGGAAAGGCCTTCATTAACTCTCCTTGAGTGTTTGAATCCTTTCCTGTTACCTACAACTCAATCAGAGTATTAGCACAGCATATCAAGCAGGAAATCAAGTATCAGAGGTTAAGCGCAGAGAATCGGATACGTTCAGACGCGATCAGAGCATTTGACAGTGCAATTTGAATTAAAGTGATCGGTCACCAGACCGATCCAGGGCTTGTGGGTCGGTCACCAGACCGATCCACCGCTTTGCTGGGACACCCAGCTTTCGCGACGACATAAGCCTGATCGGTCACCAGACCGATCAGAGTGAAGCCTGATCGATCACCAGACCGATCAAGATAGCCACTGTCCGGTCCACGTCTGAGTGAACAGTAACTGCGGAAATCAGATCCTAAGTCTTTGATCGGTCACCAGACCATTCAGGACCTGATCAGCAGGGGAACTCAACTCACTGTATGCTCCCTGATCGGTCACCAGACCGATTAGGAGCCAAGCAGTGAGGACACTGCCTGCTTCCTGATTGGTCACCAGACCGATCAGGAGCCAAGCAGTGAGGCAACGGCCTGCTCCCTGATCGGTCACCAGACCGATCAAGAGCAGCACAGTAGGTTCCCAACCTCACTGTGTGCTCCCTGATCGATCACCAGACCGATCAGTCATCGCTGGATCGGTCACCAGACCGATCCACGAAGGAGCAGCGTGCCAACATCCCTGATCGGTCACCAGACCGATCCAGGGACTCAAACCTAGCCCTCCAAGCTAGGACTTTTTCATCTAACCCTCCAAGTTGGGACTTTTCACCTAACCCTCCAAGTTAGGACTTTTCACATAGCCCTCCAAGCTAAGACTTTTCACCCAACCCTTCCGAGTTAGAACTTTTCCAACCTAGCCCTCCAAGCTAGGATTTTTCACCTAACCCTCCAAGTTGGGACTTTTCACCTAACCCTCCAAGTTAAGACTTTTCACCTAGCCCTCCAAGTAAGGACTTTTCACCCAACCCTTCCGAATTATGACTTTTCCAACACCTAGCCCTCCAAGCTAGGATTTTCCACACCTAACCCTCCAGGTTAGGATTTTCCAACACCTAGCCTTCCAAGCTAGGATTTTCCATACCATGCCTAATCCCCGATCAGGACTTAATCAGAATCATAATCATCAACCTAAACTAAAATCGATGTCAACACCAAAAGAATAATCAAGGTCAGACTGCATCAACAATCTCTCTCTTTTTGTTGTTTGGCAACCCGATTTTATGTTTAGGGATTCTCAATTAATTTTCTCAAATTCAGAATCATAGGAGAATCAGGATCCTCCCCCTACAACATAATCATCCTAAACTTAACCAACCACACTCTCCCCCTTTGTCGAACACCGAAAAAGGTCTAGAGGGGCCGTTAAATTTAACCATACTCCCCCTCAACCCTAGGGGAATCCCAAAACAACAAAGGTATGAATAGAGTATTTTGATAAGCATATGAACATATATGACAATGATAAGACATGGCAAAATAAACATATGTATCATATGGAACATGGCATAATCATGTGTGATAAGACATACATAACAAACCCCAGATTTTGAACAATCATATGTGCCCACAATATCCATGGAAAACCATAATCATATAAAACATGGCAAAACATAATCATAACAAAATCTAGTCGTAGAAGTACGGTATGAAACATAGGCTGAGAAGTCAACAAAACCAAACAGATAAATAGATGCATATCAATGCATCAAAGTCAAGGCAAGTGTGGCACAGGGCCATAGAAAGCAAGTCATGGGGCATACAGCTCGAAAGTCATACATGCAAACAGTCAGGTTGGTAAATCACAAATAGATGCAGAGTATATCAATCGTCAGGGGGGGATCGGCGCCCTGCATGGTGTCATCCATCGTGTCATCACCGTCAGGAGCAACAGACCCTGGTGCAGTACTGGCATAAGGCGCACCTCCAGGGAATGTGTGCTGGCGCCATTCAGCATACCACGTCTGCTGCAGCGAACGAACCCCGGAGACATCAGACTCTACTGTGGTCAATCTATGATCGAAAGATCGGATCTCCGAGCGAACCTCCGCTCTCCAGAGCTTTGAAACATGGAAAACATGTTGCATGGTCTGATCGAGCTCTGAAATCTGCCATCGTAGATCCGGCTCGAGCTCGTAGTCGTAATCAGCAGCATCAGCAGCAGGAGCCTCATGAGGTACAGCAGCATCGGCTGGTGCCTGAAAATGTGGTCCTCCCCCAGGTAGCTCACCGAGACCTCTCCCATCTTTCCAAACCAAGACCCGATCATGCTCTCGAATGATAATGTCGGACTTGGCAAAAGCCCGCCGGCCAAGCCTGCAATCCTGTCGGACCATGGGCACTGTCCTGCCCTTGGTGACATCAACACCTACTGACATAAGTCAGTCGGTGATGACGTGACCAAAAGGCATATAGACCGTGCATCGGCTCGGCTCTCGATAGGATAAGATGGACTGAAAGATGCTCTCCATGATATCAAAGTCCATGTGGCGGTGCATGCCGTAGAGATCAGCCAATGATAGGGTCGGATCTCAGTTAAGGGCTTGGAAGTGATTGGCAGGATACAATTTGTGATAATCTTGAACAAGATGTAATCGGTAGGAGAGAGACGGAGTGCTGCAAAAGTAGGAAAATCAGGACCCAACTCATCAAGCCCAGCTGGGCGGGGATGGCCAAAGAAATGCTGATATATAGAGTCGGGAGTAACGTCCGAAAAAGGAGCCAGCAGCGGGTCAGGGAGCTCAGGATATATAGAATACAAGTTAGGCGATCGGCGACCACCCAGATACTCTGCTAGAATGTCGTAGGAGAAATCAAGAGTCCTCTTGGCGACTCAAGTAGTGAACTCGAAACCCCCTTGAGGTCCCTGCTGAAGGTTGTTGTAAAACTCGGAGACAAGGTCATAATTGATAGTCCTCTCCAGAGAGAGGAGAAAGCCAAGGTTGTAAAAGGTGACTATCTCCACGATGGAGGGGCAGTGTTCGAATAGAAAAGGAACATCAATTGATCGACAGGTGAGTAACTTGAATGTGCGGGATTGGAAAGCATGTTCACAGGCGGCATTGGGAAAGCGAGAACTCGAAGAAGGCTGATGCCTTCGGGTGGGTGCTGATGAGGAAGGGGCTTTGCCCCTCGAGCTACCCTCCACTGGTTCCTTTCCCTTAGATGATTTTCTGAAGGTTTGAATAGATCATGGAAATAATTCGAATCAAGTGAAACATGACAAAGGATTACAAAATTAATACGAGAATTGGTCATGGTATAGAATAATCAAATGAGCAAGGTTGAATCGACCACATGAACATAGGTTTAACCAAGATTTGATCACAAAACAATAATCAAAAGAACATAAGATAGAATTGATCATATGAAGATAGATTTAATCAATGAAATGGGAAGGAAGGGTCACCGCACAATCATAGGGTCACGGCACAACGGAGGAACACCAAAAGAAAGACCATGATTAGAGCAAATACATAATCTATGAACTGATCTGTAACAAAAATTGACAAAATGCTTACTTAGGTGTCATTGATGTGTAGTGAAGAAGATCTTGAAGTCTAGAAGAAGAGGCTCGCGCTGGAGAAAGTCTCGGTGCAAGACAGAAGCGCAAGACCTTGAGCAAGAAGGAAACTTGCAGAAGACAAGAAAACGCTCGCAGGAAGTCTTCTCAGGATCGCACGCGCGCGCACAATAGCTCACTCACAAGAGGAGGAAGGAGACGCAGGGAAGGCTCTCGCACAGGTTGAAGAGGCGCAAGTAGTGAGGTTCGGCGCTAGGGCTTGGAAGATGAGGGGTTTTCATGAAGTTATTAGGTTGGTGGATCGGTCCACCAACCGAAATTTAATGTGATCGAACGGATCACCGTTCGATCTGTGAGCGCCCAGACCGATCAAGCTTCGGCCTGATCGGACTGGGTTGGTCCTGATCGGTATGGTGACCGATCAGGCAGGCTCCTGATCGATCGGCTGATCGATCAGAAATCGAACAGTAGGGTTGGATGATATTCTGGAGGCCCCCTGATCGGTCTGTGGACCGATCACCACAGGGTGCCAGATCGGTTCGGGGACCGATCCAGGCAAGCACAGAATGTTTAGCCGAAACTTTGCAAAGTCTCTGTGACCCCTCTGATCGGTCTGTGGACCGATCACCACAGGAGGGAGCCAGATCGGTCCGGGGACCGATCAGCCCTACTCCTGATCGATCCAGTGACCGATCAGGGTTCCTGTTACTCCCTGATACGATCTGAAACTTGCAGTTTCAGATTTCCACACGATTTCTGAAGAGATCTGACGAAAGATATCCATCTTGAAAGGGATCCGTTGATTAAAATTGATCCCTAAACAAGGATCAAAGGTCCTTATAGGTTTAACAATCACTTTGCTCCACCAAAGTGGAGTCAAACTCAATCAACACTCATTCAATCAATTTCAATCAAGATTGTGCCAAATTTAAGTTTCCAATCAAGTTTCCTTGATCGGAATGTCCAAGTATGATCATAGAGCCAAATACACATATGTTATGCATTGGTTTTCCCCATACTTGGTCACCGAAGTGATTTTTATCATGTCAACTTAATTTCTCAAGGGATGCATTGACATTTTGAGAAATTGAGTTGATCCTAACATCTCACCCCATTTCTAGTAAACAAAAACGTTTTATGGAACCTTATAGTTTGTGTGAGATGTCCCCAAGTTACCCAATTGTTTCCCCAACAATTAGAACTAATCATAAAGGGTTTTGAATGCATTTTGATATTTATGAAGCGCGACACATTCCCAACTCCCTTCTTAAAAAGCTAAACTCATTTTCGGGGAGTGGTTTAGTGAAAATGTCAGCGAGGTTTGACTTGGACTCTACATGTGAGAGTACAATATCTCCCCTAGCAACATGATCCCTAATGAAGTGGTGACGCACTTCAATATGTTTGGTCCTAGAATGATGGACTGGATTCTTGGTTAGGTTAATTGTGCTAATGTTATCACACAACACTTGCACACCCTTATAGCTCAATCCATAGTCCTCTAAAGTATGAATCATCCACAACAATTGCGATACACTCTCTCCCATAGCAATATATTCTGCCTCGGTCGTGGAGAGAGCAACACAATGTTGCTTCCGACTTGACCAACTAACTAAGGATGATCCTAAAAATTGACAACCCCACTTGTGCTTTTCCGATCCAACTTAC
>JAGFNQ010000368.1:128939-157033 GCA_024364735.1 Boesenbergia rotunda | reverse complement strand
CAATTGATAAATCCTTGGAAACTTTGTAGGCATCCACCATGGATGACCACAAAGCATTCCTTGGAAATGCTTTTAGCATATACCTCACAAGGTCGCGGTTCTCGACCTTTTCATCAATAGAATGAAGCCCGTTGAGGACTTCCTTGAATCGGCTATGTAGCTCACTTACCGTTTCATTCTCCTTCATAGAGAGATTTTGGAGTTGGTTGAGGAACAAGTCCCTCTTGGCGATTCATGAATCTCGGGTGCCCTCGTGGAGTTCGATGAGCTTGTTCCACAAGTCTTTTGCACTTGTGAATGGACCAACCTTGATGAGTTGGTCTTTGTTCATGCCGCATTGTATGGTGACTACTGCCTTCGCGTCAGCTTCACTCTTCCGAGTTTGTTCAGCCGTCCACCGCCAAGACTCAAGTTCTTTGCTTTCATCATCCTTAGGAGGAGTAAAGCCCTCCTTCACCGCGAACCAAGTGTTGATGTCCATCTTCTAGTAATACTCCATCTTTGATCTCCAATATTGGAAATCTGCGCCATCGAAGAAGGGAGGTCGGGTGGTGGAAAAACCTTCTCTCAAAGCCATGGATGATAGCTCTCGATTGTTAATCCGCTTGTACAGAGCCCCAAGCTCTGATACCACTTGTTGAAATTCGGATGGCTAGAGAGGGGGGGTGAATATAGCCAAACACTTGGACTTTAACACTTATCGATTTTCTGCACTTCAATCGTTAGTAGCACAACGGAAGCACAATAAAACAGAGTAGTGCAGAAATGCAGAAAACAAAACAAACCAAAACAACTAACAAGATCGCTAACAAGGAGGGTTTATAAGGTTCGGGGATAACTTGCCCCTACTCCTTGGCATGCCCTTAAGGTGGGCGATCCCTTGATCGTCGGCAGATCAAGCCCCGGTGAACACCGGATAAAATGCAACCTCCTTCTCGGTGGAGTAACCTCTCCACAGCGTTTCAACAAAGATGAAGTTTTAAGCACAATGAAACACAAGAAAGATCTTACTTAGCACTTAGCACAGGCAAGAACACAAGCAGCACTTCCTCGAGCTCCACCCAGCGACGAACTCACGCAAGAACACCCTTCTTCGTGTCTTCTCGCTGTTGGACTCACCAAGCCTTTTGTTTCTTCCTCCAAGCGCTCAAGTAAGGGATAGTTGCTTCACAGATTGCAGTTGCTTGCTCAAGATGATAGAACTTTAGAACGCACAAGCAAAGTGTGGAGAACACAATCGTACAGCAAGAACTCAAGCCAGAAGATGCTTCAACGAACTCTACTCTGCTCTTCTCCTCTACGCCCTTTTGTTTCTCCACTGAGCACCAGGAGACACCATCTCACTGTAGCCTCCAGCTGCTCACCTGCCAACGCCAGCTACCACTGAGCTCTCCCTGGACTCCCTGAGCTTCCCTCAGCCAAGCTCCAGTCATCAGCTCCAGTCTGCAGCTTCGGCCGTTGCAACCTGAGATGGCAAATGGAAAAACCTGCTCCAAGGAAAGGCCTCCATTGACTCTCCTTGAGTGTTTGAATCCTTCCCTGTCACCTGCAGCTCAATCAGAGTATTAGCACAGCATATCAAGCAGCAAATCGAGTATCAGAGGATAAGCGCAGAGAATCGGATATGTTCAGACGCGATCGGAGCGTCTGACAATGCATTTTGAATTAAACTGATCGGTCACCAGACCGATCCAGGGCTTGTGGGTTGGTCACCAGACCGATCCACCGCTTTACTTGGACTCTCCAACTTTAGCGATGACACCGGCCTGATCGGTCACCAGACCGATCAGAGTGAAGCTTGATCAGTTACCAGACCGATCAGGTAGCTCCCTGACCGATCAGGCTCAAGCCTGATCGGTCCACTTCTGAGTGAACAGTAACCGCGAAAATCAAATCCTAGGTCTTTGATCGGTCACCGGACCGTTCAGGAACTGATCAGCGGGGGAACTCAACTCACTGAGTGCTCCCTGATCGGTCACCAGACCGATCAGGAGGTAGGTAGTGAGGAAGCTGCATGCTCCCTGATCGGTCACCGGATCGATCAGGAGCCAAACAACGAGGCAACAGCCTGCTCCCTGATCGGTCACCAGACCGATCAGGAGCCACACAGTAGGTTCCCAACCTCATTGTGCGCTCCCTGATTGGACACCAGACCGATCAGTCATCGCTGGATCGGTCACCGGATCGATCCACGAAGGAGTAGCGTGCTAACTTCCCTGATCGGTCACCAGACCGATCCAGGGACTCAAACCTAGCCCTCCAAGCTAGGATTTTATCCAACCTAGCCCTCCAAGCTAGTACTTTTTCACCTAACCCTCCAAGTTGGGAATTTTCACCTAACCCTCCAAGTTAGGACTTTTCACCTAGCCCTCCAAGCTAGGACTTTTCACCCAACCCTTCCGAATTAGGACTTTTCCAAACCTAGCCCTCCAAGCTAGGACCTGACCCTCCAAGCCAGGACTTTTTCACCTAACCCTCCAAGTTGGGAATTTTCACTTAACCCTCCAAGTAAGGACTTTTCACCTAGCCCTCTAAGCTAGGACTTTTCACCCAACCCTTCCGAATTAAGACTTTTCCAGATACCTAGCCCTCCAAGCTAGGATTTTCCACACCTAACCCTCCAGGTTAGGATTTTCCAACACCTAGCCCTCCAAGCTAGGATTTTTCATACATGCCTAATCCTCGATCAGGACTTAATCATAATCATAATCATCAACCTAAACTAAAATCGATGTCAACACCAAAACAACAATCAGGGTCAGACTGCATCAACAGACGTAGCTGAACTTGCAACCGAGATCATCGAGCACCTACAGGAGCCTCCTCCACTGACCACCGATCAGCGCATTACACAACTGCAGATGGAGATGCACAACCTCAGGGAGGAGATGGAGGCTCATCACGCAGAGTATCTGGAGGCCCTACAGAATGAACACAATGTGAACGAGGGCTACCACACACAATACTTGGATATTCTTCACATCGAACATCAGGCAAATGAGGCCCATCATATTGAGCACATGGATACCCTCCGAGCTGATCGAGAGACAAACGACACACGATACACTGAAATGATGTCGTTGTTTTGATCTTGGCAGCTCGTTCTTCTTAGATCATTTTTAGCTATCTCAGTGTATTGTAGAATGTTTGACTATCCCTACTGAGTAGGGTTGACTTGTATCTGACTATGGTTTGACTTTGCTGGTCCCACTATTGACCTGATGACTCTTATGCATTTGTCAGATTTACTTATTGACTACTTGCCATTAGTATGCTAAGTCAGATACTTTATGTTATGCTTAGTAGAATAGGACTACTCTACATATGTCTTTTTTAAAAACTGTTTTATTTCTTATCTGTTATTTAATTAATGTTTTTAAAAGTCTTGAAATTTAAAATGATTTTCCGACTTAGTTTTTTTTAAAAACTTACCTCCTTCAAAACTAGGGCTTTTTCGCAAATGGACTTAGCTTAGGCCCTAACCCTAGAACTGCATGCACCTATAGATCTAGAAGCCAACATCTCACAAGCACCTTAGGGTACTTTTGATTGACAAACTAGACTGGGTTGAGATGCTTAGGTCTATGCATTGATTCAAGATGCTTTAAGTTAGTGCATCTGCAGTAATTGGGGCAATAAATACCAATTGAACAGTAATCAGGTTAAGTATCAAGCTTAGAAAATCTAACTAGATCAAATCACTTAACTTGACTAACCCTAGCAAAAGCTACTGTTTATAACAGTTAGTAAGTAGCTAACTGGGTTAGACAGGACCTGAAGGAGAAGAATTTAAATTGATTTGGTCCAGGTTATGCTTAGAATTGGTTCAATACAGTACTTTACTTTCTTTACTCAATTTTTCTTGCTATATTTTTTGGATATATGGCAAAGGCGGAGAGATTGGAAAGGAGAGAAAAGAAGTTTTCTAAATTTTAAAATTTTCCAAATTAAATCAGAAGTTTTTTAGAATTTTAAATTTTTCCAAATGAAATCTTTTTCAAAAACTTTTATCTCCTTTTTCAAAATATAAAGTAATGAAAATACTTGTTTTCAAATCTGAAGCATTTCAAAAATGAAATTTTTCTAAGTGCTTAACTCAAAATTTATTTTGAAAATTTTCTAAGTACTTAACTCAAATTTATTTTGAAAATTTTCTAAGTACTTAACTTAAATTTATTTTGAAAATTTTCTAAGTACTTAACTCAAAATTATTTTGAAAATTTTCTAAGAACTTAACTCAAAATTATTTAAAATTTTTCCAAATTAAATCAATTTTTTTTTCAAATTTTAAAATTTCCAAATGAAATCTTTTTCAAAAACTTTTATCTTCTTTTTCAAAAAGTAAAGTAAGGAAAATACTTGTTTTCATATATGAAGCATTTCAAAAATGAAATTTTTCTAAGTGCTTAACTGAAAATTTATATTGAAAATTTCCTAAGTACTTAACTCAAATTTATTTTGAAAAATTTTCTAAGTAGTTAACTCAAAATTATTTTGAAAATTTTCTAAGTACTTAACTCAAAATTATTTTAATAATTTTCTAAGTGTTAAAACTCAAAATTTATTTTGAAAATTTTCTAAGTGTTAAAACTCAAAATTTATTTTGAAAGTTTTCTAAGTTTAAAAATTCAAAATTTATTTTGAAAGTTTTCTATGTATTAAAACTCAAAATTTGTTTTGGAAAATTTTATAAGTATTAAAACTCAATATTGTTTTGTAAAATTTTCTATGTGTTAAACTTGAAAACCTTTTGAAATTGTTTAGTCAAGAACTTCGCAAGTGTTTCCAAAAACCCCACTTATGTTGAAAAACTCAAGGGGAGAATCTTTTATAGGGAGGAAACTAACTGTGATTAATACACTGCCTGTTATAGTCTTCTTTAACTTAACTTTTTGAACTGTGTTGCCATAAATCAAAAAGGGGGAGATTGTTGGTGCAGGCATCACCTAAGTCAAACCTGGATTTTGATAATGGCAAAGGGTTCAGAAGTTAAGGTGTTATTGGGATCTAACATGTTTGCTGAGTGTGCAAGAAAATTCCTAGGTACACTAGGCAGGAAGTCCTGTCAAAGGGCTGGGCAAGAAGTCCTGGTCAAGGACTAGGTAAGAAGACCTGACCGGAAGTCGGGCAAAGAAGTCCTGGTTAAGGACTGGGCAAGAAGTCCTGGCAAGAGGCTAGGCACCGAAGACCTGACCGGAAGTTGGGCACGAAGACCTGGTCAGGTGGATTGGGCAAAAGTCTAACCGGAGGAGTCGATTGGCCAATGGTAAACTCTCCTGAGAGGAGTAGGTGAGGACACGTTCCACGTGGAGGGAACAGTAGGTGTCGGTTTGACCTAGGGTTACATTTGGGAGACCCAAAGTCAGAACCAAGACAGCTACGGCTGTAACTAATGGCTAACACATTTGCTTGTTGTGTTTTGGTACTAACCTTTGTTGCAGGATCGAAGGACTGGTCTTCTGCAAATAGGGTGCCTCACTGGGGCTAGGTGCCCGGATGGACTCGGGCGCCCGTAAGGATACGGGCGCCACAGTGTGAAGGTAAAACACCAACCACAGCAGCGAAGCCTCTGGACCAAGGCAGATCAGACACTCGTGAGGTCACGGGCGTCCCCATCAGCTCAGGCGCCCAAGAGGAGATGGATAAGCGTTGACCGAGCCTATGGATAAGGATTTGCGCAGGGAAGGCCACGTGTTAGGCGCCCCCATCGACTCAGGCGCCCGTATGGGTGCTATAAAAGGGGGTTCACCCCCAAGGCTTCGAGATCCATTGCCCTCAACTCTCCAGACACTTTCGCTCAAGCGCTGCGCCCCGGCAAAGTTCGATTTCGAGATTCCAGCGCCGACGACGACCCTCTGCTCCGAAATTTGATCCACCTTGGGCGTCTGTAAAATTTCAATTTACGAAAGTGTTGTGATTTAAATTTCCAATTACTATCATCTTGTACTATCATCTTGTAATAATGTTATCGAATATAGAATTGCCCAAAGTAAATGGTCAAGGACTGTGGACCTTGGAGTAGGAGGCGACCGCGACTCCGAACTAAGTAAAATCGATTGATGTTCGCATGTATTCTGTGTTTTTCCGCTGCGCATTTACTCTTCTACTCCGAAAATTTTTATAACGATATTCAGTTTTAACACTTAGAAAATTTTCAAAATAATTTTGAGTTAAGTAATTAGAAAATTTTCAAAATAATTTTGAGTTAAGTACTTAGAAAATTTTCAAAATAAATTTGAGTTAAGTACTTAGAAAATATTCAAAATAAATTTGAGTTAAGTACTTTGAAAATTTTCAAAATAAATTTTGAGTTAAACACTTAGAAAAATTTCATTTTTGAAATGCTTCAGATTTGAAAATAAGTATTTTCGTTACTTTACTTTTTGAAAAAGGAGATAAAAGTTTTTGAAAAATCAATTGATTTGAAAATGAGTAGGTGCTGCCTTGAAGTTAGTTTTGGGAGAAAAATATTTTCTAACATAAGCTCACTCTCCCCTTTTTGAAAAACATTTTGATTTTCATTGATTCTTCTGGAAGACAAAAAAATTTTCTAACTTAAGCGCACCACTCCCCCTTTGTCATACATCAAAAATCACCAAAAATATTTGCGACCAAGGTAAACAAACCAAGTCTAATCACATGTCAATTCAATCAGACCTAACTCAAACCACACTTGAGCTCCTACATCTTGACCTATTTGATTCACATGGAGCCAAGTCACTAAGCGGAAACCAGTACTGCTTAGTCATCATCGATGATTACTCTAGGTTTACTTGGGTTAGGTTCCTAAAAACTAAGGAAACCTGTTTATTGACTTGTGTAAGATGATTGAAAATCAAAATAACACCAAAATCAAACGACTTAGGAGTGATCAAAGGGGAGAGTTTGAGAATCAAAGGTTTGACGAATTTTGTAGAATAAACGGGTATATTCACGAATCTTCGTGTCCTAGAACCCCCCAGCAAAATGGGATAGTAGAAAGCAAAAATAGAACCCTACAAGAAGCCGCTAGGACCATGCTCAATGAATTCAACCTAGCTAACCAATATTGGACAGAAGCAATAAGTACGGCTTGCTATATCCAAAATAGGGTCCTAATCAACAAAAGACATAATAAAACTCCATATGAGCTATATTACCATAGACTGCCAAACTTACATTACCTAAGGGTCTTCGGATGCAAAGTACATATTCTAAACACCAAGGACTACCTAGGTAAATTTTAGTCTAAGACAACTCCAGGAATATTCTTAGGATATTCAACAACAAGTAGGGCCTATAGGGTCTACAATAAATAAACTAATAAAATTGAAGAAACAACGAATTTAATCTTTGACGAGGAAACTAATCCAAAATCTAACAACCTGAACCCATCAAATCTTGATCAAGAGGAAAACGAGCCACTTATTGAACCATCAGTTGAACCACTAGTTGAACCTCTAGATAAACTGACTCTTGAACCAACTACTGCATCAACTGAACCAATAATCGAACCAACCCAAATAATTCAACAAAATACTGAATCAAATCGTCCAGCTGGACCGGAGGCTGAACCAAGTTCTAGAAGAACTAAGAAACCCAGACTTAGTCACCCATCTGATCAAATTGTGGGTGATCCAACCTTAGGAGTCAAAACTAGGTCTTCCTATAGAAATCTTAGTCAGATCGCACTAATTTCGAAAATTGAACCTAAGACTATAGAGGAAGCCCTACCTGATCCCGATTGGATCATAGCAATGCAAGAGGAACTAGCTCAATTTGAAAGAAACCAAGTCTGAGAACTAGTACCAAAACCTGAGGGCAAATCTATTATAGATACTAAGTGGGTATTTAGGAACAAACTAAATGACCAAGGGGAAATAGTCAGAAACAAAACCCGCTTAGTAGCTAAAGGATTCAGTCAAGTCGAAGGGTTAGACTATGATGAAACCTATGCCCCAGTAGCCAGACATAAGTCCATTAGAATGTTGTTAGCCTTTGCAGCTCATAAAGGATTCAAACTTTACCAAATGGACGTTAAGTTAGCCTTTCTAAATGGGTTCATCAAAGAAGAAGTCTATGTAGGACAACCCCCAGGCTTTGAGGACCTAGAAAAACCTGACTATGTTTTCAAACTTAATAAAGCACTTTATGGACTAAAATAAGCACCTAGGGCATGGTATGAACGCCTATCAACTTACCTTATTTCTAAGGAATTTAACCAAGGACAAATTGACTCAACTCTGTTTGTTAAAACCTTAGAAAAAGACATTTTCATCGCCCAAATCTATGTTGACAACATAATTTTCGGATCCACTAACTCAAACTTCTTAAAAGATTTTGTAAAAATAATGGAAAACGAATTCGAAATGAGCTTAGTTAGTAAGCTTAACTTCTTTTTAGGACTACAAATTAAGCAAACTAGGGATGGAAATTATGTTCACCAAACCAAATATGCTAAGGAGCTAATAAAGAAATTTAAAATGGATAACTCCAAAAGCATAAGTACCCCTATGACCACAAATGTAAAAATTGATTGTGACCCTGAAGGTAAACCTATAGACCTTAAGCTATATCGAAGTATGATTGGAAGTCTACTTTACCTTATAGCTAGCAGACCTGATATCCTATTCTCTGTAGGAATGTGTGCTAGATACCAAACATGTGCTAAAGAAACGCACTTAGCAGCCCTAAAAAGAATACTTAGATATCATAGGACCTCAACCTTTGACTTGTCAGGATACTCTAATTCTGACTATGCTGGATGCAAACTAGATAGAATGAGTACAAGTGAAAGCTGCCAACTTTTAGAAAATAGTCTAGTCAGTTGGTGCAGTAGAAAGCATCACTGCGTAGCTCTATCTACAACCGAAGCAGAATATGTTGCTTTAGGAGAGTGTGTAGCAAAACTCTTATGGATGATGCACACTCTTAAGGACTTCCAGCTTGATTACAGCCAAACCCAAGTCTACATTGATAACATAAGTTCAATCAATCTAACTAAGAATCCAATCCAAAACTCTAGAACAAAACATATAGAGGTTAAACATCACTTCGTAAGGGATCATATAGCCAGGGGTGAAATAGTCCTTAAGCATGTAGACTCAAAGTCAAACTTAGCTGATATCTTCACCAAACCCTTACCTGAGTCTGAGTTTAGTTCACTTAGAAGGTAATTACGGTTATGCTTAGTAGAATAGGACTACTCTACATATGTTTTTTTTAAAAAAACTGTTTTATTTCTTATCTGTTATGTAATTAATGTTTTTAAAAGTCTTGAAATTTAAAATGATTTTCCGACTTAGTTTTTTAAAAAAAACTTACCCCCATCAAAACTAGGGCTTTTTCACAAATGGACTTAGTTTAGGCCCTAACCCTAGAACTGCATGCACCTATAGATCTAGAAGCCAGCATCTCACAAGCATCTTAGGGTACTTTTAATTGACAACCTAGACTGGGTTGAGATGCTTAGGTCTATGCCTTGATTCAAGATGCTTTAAGTCAGTGCATCTGTAGTAATTGGGGCAATAAATACCAATTGAACAGTAATCAGGTTAAGTGTCAAGCTTAGAAAATCTAACTTGATCAAATCACTTAACTTGACTAACCCTAGAAAAAGCTACTGTTTATAACAGCTGGTAAGTAGCTAACTGGGTTAGACAGGACCCAAAAGAGAAGAATTTAAATTGATTTGGTCCAGGTTATGCTTAGAATTGGTTCAATACAATACTTTACTTTCTTTACTCAATTTTTCTTGCTATAATTTTTTTTATATATGGCAAAGGGGGAGAGATTGGAAAGGAGAGAAAAGAAGTTTTTTGAATTTTAAAATTTTACAAATTAAATCAGAAGTTTTTTAGAATTTTAAATTTTTCCAAATGAAATCTTTTTCAAAAACTTTTATCTACTTTTTCAAAAAGTAAAGTAACGAAAATACTTGTTTTCAAATCTGAAGCATTTGAAAAATGAAAATTTTCTAAGTGCTTAACTCAAAATTTAATTTGAAAATTTTCTAAGTGCTTATCTCAAAATTTATTTTGAAAATTTTCTATGTACTTAACTCAAATTTATTTTGAAAATTTTCTAAGTACTTAACTCAAATTAATTTTGAAAATTTTCTAAGTACTTAACTCAAAATTATTTTAAAAATTTTCTAATTACTTAACTTAAAATTATTTTGAAAATTTTCTAAGTGTTAAAACTCAAAATTTATTTTGAAAATTTTCTAAGTGTTAAAACTCAAAATTTATTTTGAAAGTTTTCTAAGTGTTAAAATTCAAAATTTATTTTGAAAGTTCTCTAAGTATTAATACTCAAAATTTGTTTTGGAAAATTTTCTAAGTATTAAAACTCAATATTGTTTTGGAAAATTTTTGAATTTTTTAAACTCAAAAACCTTTTGAAATTGTTTAGTCAAGAACTTAGAAAGCGTTTCCAAAAAGCCCACTTATGTTTGAAAAACTCAAGGGGAGAATCTTTTAGGGGGAGGATACTAACTGTGATTAATACACTGCCTGTTATAGTCTTCTTTAACTTAACTTTTTGAACCGTGTTGCCATAAATCAAAAAGGGAAAGATTGTTGGTGCAGGCAGCACCTAAGTCAAACCTGAGTTTTGATAATGGCAAAGGGTTCAGAAGTTAAGGTGTTATTGGGATCTAACATGTTTGCTGAGTGTGCAGGAAAGTCCTAGGTACACTAGGCAAGAAGTCCTGGCAAAGGGCTGGGCAAGATGTCCTGGTCAAGGACTGGGCCAGAAGACCTGACCGGAAGTCGGGCAAAGAAGTCCTGGTCAAGGACTGGGCAAGAAGTCCTGGCAAGAGGCTGGGCACCGAAGACCTGACCGGAAGTTGGGCACGAAGACCTGGTCAGGTGGATTGGGCAAAAGTCCAACCGGAGGAGCCGGTTGGCCAAAGGTAAACTCTCCTGAGAGGATCGGAGTAGGTGAGGACACGTTCCCCGTCGAGGGAACAGTGGGCGTCGGTTCGACCTAGGGTTCCATTTGGGAGACCCAAAGTCAGAACCAAGACAGCTACGGCTGTAACTAATGGCTAACACATTTGCTTGTCGTATTTTGGTACTAACCTTTGTTGCAGGATCGAAGGACTGGTCTTCTGCAAGTAAGGTGCCTCACTGGGGATAGGCGCCCGGATGGACTCGGGCGCCCCAGTGCGAAGGCAAAACCCCAACCACAATAGCGAAGCCTCTGGACCAAGGCAGATCAGGTGCCCGTGAGGTCACAGGCGCCCCCATCAACTCAGGCGCCCAAGAGGAGATGGATAAGCATTGACCGAGCCTGCGGATAAGGATTCGCGCATGGAAGGCCACGTGTTAGGCGCCCCCATCGACTAAGGCGCCCGTATGGGTGCTATAAAAGGGGGTTCACCCCCAAGGCTTCGACATCCATTACTCTCAACTCTTCAGACACTTTCGCTAAAGCGTTGTCCCCGGCAAAGTTCGATTTTGAGATTCCAGCGCCGACGATGACCCTCTACTCTGGAATTCATTCCACCTTGGGCGTCGGTAAAATTTCAATTTACGAAAGTGTTGTGAATTAAATTTCCAATTCTATATCTATACTATCATCTTGTAAAAACGTTATCGAATATAGAATTGCCCAAAGTAAACGGTCAAGGACCGTGGGCTTTGGAGTAGGAGCCGACCGCGACTCCGAACCATGTAAAATCGATTGGTGTTCGCGTGTATTCTATGATTTTCCACTGCGCATTTACTCTTCTACTCTAAAAAATTTTATAACGATATTCATCCCCACCCCCTCTATCATTTTCTTCGATCCAACATGCAATACTTCTAATTTATCAGAAAAATTATTTAAATTATCTACATAAGAATGTGCAGGAATTTTAAAATTTTTCGGGACAACATATTTTGTTTACCTTAGTTGCAAAAATGTTATAACGATATTCATCCCCGCCCTCCCCCCCGGCCGCTAAAATTTTTTTTTTAAAAAAAATCTAACTTAAGCGCACCTCTCCCCCTTTGTCATACATAAAAAATCACCAAAAATATTTGCACCAACAATGAAAATTTTGGTTCTTTTTGAAAATACTTAGTATAATTTTTGAAAGCATAACATAAAACTAAGTACTTAAATTACACCCAAAAAGAATTTCACTTTGAAAAGTATTTTGTAATTAAAAAACTTCTCACTTAAGAAATATTGCATTAGAAGAACTTTCATTTAGAAAAAAATTTTCAAACAAAAAATTTACTCATAGAAAGATTTTCACTAGTGCATTTTGAGAAATATTTTAAAAACTTAGTATTTTGAATGATATTTTGTACTTTTTGAGAAAATACTATGAGCTTTGAATAGTGCAAGTACTTTGAAAAATGTTATGAGCTTTAAAAGAAATGCAGGTACCTTGTTTTTGAGAAATGTTATGATCTTAGAAAAATACAGGTACTTTTTGAAAAATATTATGATCTTTGAAAAACATAAGTACTTTTTGAAAAGTATTATGCATTTTTTGGAAGATATAAGTACTTTTGAAAAAAAATGTAAGTTCTGTAAAAAGTATAAGTTCTTTTGAAAGAAAATTACTTGACTTACATTTTGAAAGTACTTAGAAACACATGGTTTTGAAAACATAATATTTTACTTGACTTGGTTACTTTTCCAATCTGACACAATCCTAGGAAACCTTGTTGACTACAAGGATCTTTTCCTAAGTGTCCTGGAATTTCTCCAACTCAAGTAAACATTATTTCCAAAAAAAATTGTTTTGAAAATGATAGAGATAGAATATGATTAAAAAACAGTAATTTTTTTTAATTATGTTTTCAAAAATGACTTAAGAATGCAGTGCATGAAAGTATATTAAATAATTCTTTGTAATTTGACCTCCCCTAAACCTGACCCAGTCCTAGGAAGCTTGTTGACCACAAGTACTCTTCCTCTAAGTCTTTAGGGTTTAGTTCAGATCAAAGGAATTATCTAATAATTTCAAAACAGATCATTACCAATAAAAGTTTTTTCAGAAATTCTTCTTTTGACTCAGACTCCCCCTAAATTTGACACATCCTAGTAGTCCTTGTAGATCATGAAGTGGACCTTCCTCTATGTCTTTAGGGTTTATCAAAATCAAATGAATAATAATTTTTAGGAAAATAATTTTTAAAGTATAATCTTTTTCGAAAACATATGTGATAGTAATTAAAGCACAGTTTCAAAAAATATTAAAAAAAAAGAATAAAACACTCCCCCTGCATCCAACACCATTTGACTCTATCTAAGTGCCTTAAGGAACTTTAGTGTTGACCTAAGAGGCTTGTGTCTAATTGTGTGAGTCAAACAACTTTTGAAAAGATATACTTTTGAAAAATGTATAATATGTATAACCAATCAGACAAGCATGAATTCCATAAAAACATTATTATGTTGAAACACTATTTTGAAAATATATTTTTAGAAAAATATTCTAACATTTTTGAAAAATAATTTTGAAAAATATTTTTCAGTTTATTAGTCCTTAACATCTCACCCGTTCAAGATATCTCAACACAGCAAGCATGGTTGCTTTATAGGTGTATTGTGAGATGCTTGAATCATTTTTCTTAATTCATTGTTAAATCTATGATTTAATTGAAACTTGTGTTAGATTCAAATTTATCAAATAGTAAAGTGAATTTGATTTTCGGTAATTGGCTTCCAGGTCTTGGAGATGCACAAGGCCTTCTTTGGCCGTAGCTTTATTGGATCATCAACCATTTCCTTGACAAAGCCTTTTATCGAAAATTCATTTTCAAATTACTTCTTGAAAAATTTTGGTCTAACTAGCTTAGGTTTTGGATCGGTAGCTTCGGCTAGTTCCACCAGATTAAACAGACCAAGTAGAATATACTTGACCTTATTAGAGGGGCTTCCCTAACGTACTATCATCTCACCTCCATCTTATACTAGGTTGATCAAGTTTCAATTAATCTTTTTCCTATAGCCGTTCTAAATCATGCATAAAATTAAACATGAATGACATGACATGAATTTTAAAGAAATTGTAGATGCATGTTCATGGCATTAATGCATGATTCAAACAAGTCAAAATATTTTATTTAAGTTTCTAATAATGTATCAAATTCCCGATTTGATACATGTCATGTGAACCCGCGAATATGCCAACCCACTTTGACATATTTGATATTATTAATTTAATTGTTGCGGTTTGGGTAATATTTTATTTAATTCAAGTTTAAGTTGTTTAAGAATTAATTGAATCTAAGTTAATTACGAATTAATTAAAGTTGAATTAATTAAGAATTACTTGAAGTTTGATTAGTTAAGGGTTACTTGAATTAATATTAATTAATGATTAATTACATTTTTTATTAATTAAAGATTTAATTTGAATTAATTAAGAATTAATTTGAATTTGAATTAATTAAGATTTAATTTGAATTTGAGTTAATTAATATTTAATTTGAATTAATTAAGAATTAATTTGGATTTGAATTGATTAAGATTTAATTTGGATTTGAATTGATTAAGATTTAATTTGAATTAATTAAGAATTAATTTGAATTTGAATTAATTAAGATTTAATTTGAATTTGAATTAATTAAAATTTAATTTAAATTTGAATTAATTAAAATTTAATGTAAATTTGAATTAATTAAGATTTAATTTGAATTTGAATTGATTAGGATTTAATTTGAATTAATTAAGAATGAATTTGGATTTGAATTGATTAAGATTTAATTTGAATTTAATAATTGAGATTGAAATGATTAATTAATAGTTGTGGGTTTATGTTCATAATTTTCGTTATTTCAAAAATTTCTGACTCATTGATAAGTGCTATTTTGTTGATTATTTTAGTTGCTAAAATCCAAGTTTGATCCATATTTTACTTGCTTAATTCTGAATTTACCCTAGGTTCTAGGACTTGCTTTTATTTTGGACTTAATTGCAAATCTTTACACATTTGAATTATTTGGCCACTAAATTTTTGATCTATTTTTATAGGCATGAAAGGATCATGGACCTAGGTCAGGCTGGGTCAAACTTGAGTCAGAAGTGGACCCGGATCGAGTGATCAAGTTTCAGATTAATCTGGGCCGTCCGATTCAAAAATGGCTAGATCTAAGCCATCTGGGACCATCTGAGGCGATCTGAGCTAGGGTTAAGGCTGATCAAGCACTCAGGTCAAGATCTGAGATTTTCATCCAAATCAGAGATCATTCCACCGTTGGATCAAGCCAAGAGGATCTAAATCGTCCATTCAAAGATCAGGTTAATCTGGGCTATCTATTGCAAATCTGGAAGATCCGAGCTACCACGAGGTAGATCTTGACCCTTGATCAACATCATCAAAGTTTGGATTCAATCAGAGCAGTTTCAACCGTTGGATTCATCCAAATCAATCTGGGCCGTTCACTACTAAATACTTAAAGAAAATTTCCCTCAGTTTCATCTTTGTCGTGTCTTCACCGCAACAGTGCTTAGTTCTTCGTTCTTCTTTAGCTATTCTTCATTTTTCCTGCAATTTCCTTAGTTTGAAGGCGTGACCACCTCAACTTCGACCTTGGAACAAGATCTGGATCATTGGGAGGAAGCTTCTGTGGAGATTTCAGCTCAAATTTGCGTTGGACAGAGCTGTTTGAGGGTTTTGACAGTTCTGTGGTCCGATCACTTGGATCTCATCCGTGCGCCATTTTCGTCCCTCTGAGTCATCTGGAGGGGTTCTCTGGAGTGCTTAGAACATCTTCAAATCATCATCACAATCCCATTCATTGAGATCGAGGAGTTCGGATTGGATTTCCCCAGCTTAGTGCAGATTGAGCAGAATCGATCGCAGAGACAATCTTCCATTGATTTGTGGAGCTGAAGGGGTTCTTGGCTTGCCCTTGTGTGACGGCAAGGAGGTTTTGAGCTAAGGGAGGATTGAGGCTTAGTTTCCGTAGCTAATTTCTTTAGTTTCGGCTGTAATTTCAATTCTACAATCTGTTCTATTACTGAATTTAGTATCAGCTATTTAGTTTACTTTCTTGCATTGTTTTTCTTTACTTAGGGATTTATTTTGCAAGTAAATTAGTTAGGGAACTGGTCTAGTGCACAATTGTTTCCAATTTCAATTCATTTCCTGTTCATTTCTTGCGTATCAGTGCTTGTAGCTACGTATCAGCCCTGTTTCTGCCAATTCCAGCTTAGTTTCTAAATTTTTGCAGCTTCTTTTGAATTTAGTTTATGTTTAGTTTTGATTCCTGCAATTGAAGACAATATTTAGTTAGACAATGCAATTGATCTAAGTTGTTGCGCATTTAGAATTCTTCTGCACTTCTTGCTCAGTTTGCTCTTGTTCCATTTCTGCATTTCTGCCATTCATTTCTGCATCAAGAGGTTTCTGAATTGATCATATAGTTACTGCACTTTAGTTCCAAGCCTGCATTCTATATCAAGCAACAAATCAACATTGGATTAGTGCCAAGTTAAACATAGTTCTGGTGTGCCATTGTATTTGAATTCAGCTTGCCTTGTTCATTTGTTCTGCATCTGAATTGTACTGCATTTCTGCACATTATTTCTGCAGTCGTCATCTCTGCATTTCCTGCGTATCAAGCTATTAAATCCTGCCTTTGTATCAAGTAAAGAGTCAACATTGATTGGAATCAAGTAAACTTACCTTTCAGGGAATTATTGCACCTGATTTCAGCTTCTATTTGCATTCGGCTGATTCTGAATCCTTCATCCATTTCTGCCTCTGATTCTTTCTGAACATTGGAGTCAGTTTGAAATTCTATTTGCGTGAGTTGATTCCTGAAATCTCATTCATTCTCGCATGTCAGTTGGTTTTTGCATACATAAGCTTTATTCCTTGCGTATCGAGTTCTGGTGGCTCGCATCTTGTATCTCATTGCATTGTAATTTCCGATTGCAACCCAAACTCAAATTTTTAATTGAAACCCAAAAATATCAACGACACATAAACTCGAGCTCGAATCAATCAACCTCAACTAGTCCTAGGAAAAATATGACCTGTGGCCCCTTTACTACGTTTTCATCTTTGATTGCCAAAAGGGTTTCCAGCTTACACATATCTAAATTTTGAGACCCACATTTGTGACACCTAGTTAGCGGGCATCAAAATTTTTAGCGCCGTTGCCGGGGAACTACTAGTTGAGTTGTTTGATTTTTGCTTGTATGCTTATGGACATATCATTTGATTCTCTTTTCTTTTGCTTTATCTTTTGTATACGGTTGCTGTCATTTTTCTTGTTTGTTTTGTGGCAGGGCTGTAAGATCAAAATGTTTTCACCAGAGGACTGTAAAGAGCTCAAAAGTGCACTGTCAGAGTTAAAGTTTTGGGTGAATCATGTGATCCAACAAAGATCCAATAGTCATGCATCTACTTACCAACAGCCATGTCAACAGTTTCAGCAGCAAAACCAATATTTTCAGCAATCCGATTCAAATTTTCAGCAACCACACTATCAATTTCAGCAAGGGCAACCACAATGTCAATCTTTCCAACAATTTCAGCAGAACCAACCTTTCAGTCAGCCACCAAATCAAGATTTCCAACAGTCCTATGCGAATTTTCAACAAACAAATCAGTTTTTTCAGCCACAATTTCAGCAAGATTTTCAGCCAAGTCAACCAAATTTCCAGCAAACTCAGAATGGGCAGCCACAATTCCAGAGTTTTGAGCAACCAATTCAGCAATTCCAGCCCCAATTTCAGCAACCCTATCAACAAAATCAATTACCTTTTCAAGGAATTCAGCAAGGGTACCAAATTAATTCGAATTTCCAGCAACCATGTCAATTTCCACAGCAATTTCAGCCTTGCAACCAGAATTTCCATCCACAAAATCAGAGTTTCCAGCCCACTCAATTTCAGTTTTCACCACCACAATTTCAACCTCAGATCCAGGGTTTCCAGGGCTACAATTCTCAGCAAATTTAACCATCATTCCAGCCCAATTTTCAGCCATTTAATCAGCCCATTCAACCATTTGAGCAGCCCCAACAGCTCCAATTTCAGAATTCACAGCCTAATCAAGGAGATTTTGAACAAAGAGTTGAGGAGGTCATGCAACAAATGCTATAAAGGCAACAAAGGCTTCAAGACATCGAAAGAGGCATTGGACAGATTGCTAGTCAAATGAATCAAATGCAAGTCCAAGGATCAAGCCAACCACCTCCTCAAGCTACTCAAGATTTTAAGGGGTATGATTATGCATCAACTTTGGGGAATGAAGAGGTTGTGTCAAGTTTAAACACTCCAAATGCCGAATTTCCTGAAAAATTTCCAGCATCCCATTTTCCCATTCTAAACAGCCCCGGAGTTGATGTTACATCAGTTCAAGGTGACCCTAGTGCATGGCCAAGTCCTTCTTCAAGTGATCTTGCAAATTTGGTGGAAGAAGAAGAAGAAAACATCAAAATTAGGGCACCTATAGCATGCATTCCTCCTGAAGCACCACAGGACCCTTCTTATCTTTTATTTTGTGATGATATTGCTATTGATGGTCCTAATTTTTCTAATATGGTTGTTGCAGAAATTACAAAGGAAGCATGCATAGGAGATTATTCCATTGGTGTAGGGGATTGCACTAAGCCCCAGGGACCACCATCATTGACTGATGCATTAGAAGATTCAGAGGATGAGCCAGAAAGTGTAGGGACTTGCATGGTGGAAGCAAAAACCCAAGAATCACTTGTTTTAGTTGAGTGTCAACCCGAACCTGAACCTGAAGTGGCGCATGTACTTGACCATGAGGAGGCCACAGTTACATCTACTCTTGTAGAACCTCCAGGTATTTTTCAGCACGATCAGGTAAGTATTCCTCTTAATTCTTTTGAAAATTGCATAGAGGTACCTCAAACTGATTTTATTATTTGTAATACACTTGTGGATACATCTTTTGTAGAATTTGATTGTGATAAATTCTTAGAGACACCTAAAATTAATTTGGTTGAATGTGGTGAATTACTTGATACATCTTTTGTAGATATGGGTTATGGAAATTTTTTAGAAGTGCTTGAAATTGATGTTGTATGTTGTGATGAATCTCATGATATATCTTATGCTGAAATTGATTGTGAAAGACTGATAGAGGCACCTAAAGTTGATTTCATTGGTTGTAATACATTGCTTGATACATCCTTGGTGGAAAATAATTGTGAAAAATTCATTGAGGTACCAAGAATTGATTTTATTGGATATGATGCAGTTTTGGATACATTTCATGCAAAGACTGATATTATTTCATTTCTTTCTTACCCTGCATTCTTGAGAGAGGTATTACATGGTTTTGCAGGGTCCAGAACACTTCTGGAGTGGGTGCTCCATCTGAACAGACTCCAACCTCCTGGAAGAACTTTCAAAAGGCATCAAGAAGGAGGAGATGATGTTACTTTAATTCAAAGCACTCCACCTCTTACATGGATCTTGTACTTAAATCGCCTTCAGCCACCTGAACAATTTTTTGTAAAGTTCAAGTGTGGGGGAGACATGCACCATGGCATAGATCAAATGAAGGAAACTCTCTCAGCTACTCATACCCCTCCACTACCACGATGGAGGTTACTTCTTGATAGACTCCGTCCACCAGAAATAAAGGGGAGATTGTTCTTTCTTGTATTTTCTTTTATTGCATGTTTCATTTTTATGCTTTCTAGAAGTACAATTTCCTTTTAAGTTGAGTTCTTGTTAATAAATGTTTTAGGAATGTAGGATGAATAAATGGACATTGTAAATACCATGTCATTTCTTTTGGCACTTTTTCTTGCATGACTAGGAATAAATGTATCCCTCTAGGTTATTTCCATAGTATTTTAGAGTCTTTTGAAAATAAATTAAATTTGGTTGTTAAAACTTAGGGTTTAAGCTCATGGATGAATTCTTGGATGCTTGAGTACTACTTGGTTTTAGATTCTAAAGTGATGACTTGAGATGAATTATTTGCACCTAGTGAGAATTAGCTTTATTTTTGTGACACATACATGTGATTGTACTCTAGAACTTGCTTAGGTTCTTTCAAAACCATATTTCGATGATTGGATCACATTTATAGAGATAAATCATTTTGCTTCTCATCTCATATCAATTTTCGTAAATTTCCCTTGTATCACTTCATATTTCTCATTTTCCCTACCTAATCTCACTTTTTCTATGGACTTGTTTGTTTGGAATGTTTCTTAATGCTACTTTGCCCGAGACGGACAAAAGATTAAGTGTGGGGGAGTGTCTACTGTTTTGGAATTATTTTGGTAGCAAAGAGGCATTTCATGTCAAGATTTTTTTTTTGTGAGGTTCATTTGTGAGGTTGACTCAAAAAGGTGCCAAGTGAGTTGAATACTTTGAAGATTCAAGTGGCAAGCGATGGACCAAAGACAAAATTTGTGCCATTTCAAAAGAAAATTCTAAGACAAAAGTGGAAAAGAAGTGGTCAAGAGATTGAATCCAAAAGCAAAGAATTCAAAGAAGAAAAAAAATTGTTTCGGTATCACTTGATTGCAATGGGCACAGTTTAGTATCCATCTAAATCTGAATTTTGGGTGTTGGAAATCAGTGATGCAGTGCCGAAATTAAGTGAAGCATTTATGAAGAAAATTCTGCAATGAAAAGGAAAATGGCACGCAAGCAAAAGCAAAGTTGTGCCAAAGAAAAAAAATCAGTAAAGCTTAGGACTTGTAGTTGTACTTTGCTAGGAAAATCAGTAAACTTTGTATCAAGATGAACTACAGCTGTATAAAATAGCTACTTTGAAGCTGAACAAACCTGAACCAATGCAGAAAATCTGTGCCAAAACAGAGGAAAGAAAGGGATTTTTGTGCAGATTAGCAATTGAAGTGAAGCTGAACTGATTTGAATACCAAAACTGAATTGGGATGTAAGGGATGCTGACAAGGACTCAGAACAAACCACTCGACAGCCTAAGAGGTTCTGGAGAGCAGTAAGATGGAGAATGTAAGCTGAAAATACAGCTAGTTTTGTGAATAGAACATTTAAATTCTCCATTAATACGTGATGCTAACTGATGCTAGTTGTTTTGAGAAATCAGAGGTTCGAGATTCTGAAATTAGTTGTTGTGGAGCTGGAATTAGAAACAGAAAAAATGCAATCGAAATGTGCTAACTTGAAGTAAGTGTATCAAAAGAGAGTTGCAAGAGTTAGAGAAGGTAACATTTGGAACATCAAATTTTTGTCCCTAATTGTTATTGGATGTCTCAAGTTTTATGACACAAATCCTGGTCCGAAGTGTTTCCAAATGAAGATTGACTCCATAAGAAGGATTGAGAGCAAACCAGAAAA
This sequence comes from Boesenbergia rotunda, assembly GCA_024364735.1. Taxonomy (NCBI): domain Eukaryota; kingdom Viridiplantae; phylum Streptophyta; class Magnoliopsida; order Zingiberales; family Zingiberaceae; genus Boesenbergia; species Boesenbergia rotunda. The sequence continues at coordinate 135,778 of JAGFNQ010000368.1, read as the reverse complement.
AAAAATGAGAACAGAGAAGAAGGAAACAAGATTGGCACACCATTGGAGTTTCGGCACTTTAAATCAGTAAAGTTTCCCTCATCTGAATCAATCCTTTGTTCCAATACATTCTGACTTTACTAGAGAGAAAGAAAGAAAGAAAAAAAAATGAAAAATGAGAAAAGAGGAATGAAGGAAGCAAAGTTGGCAAACAAGGTGGACAATTGGCACAAAGGGACTAGTGAGGACTTTTCATCAAATTCTTGAAGGGCAATGCCATTGCCTCACTCCACCACACTGTTTATATCACTAGAGGACTGTAAAGAGAAGCAAAGTACATTGAAAATATTTTTGAGCAACCAAGTCTCCCACTTCATCAAATTGTCTAATTTCTTGGCTCTTATTTTATTTCTTGACATTCTCCATGTTTTCACTTGTTTTTGTAGATGTGGATCCTAATCATGAATAATGGTGGAGAGTAGATAACAAGCAAGCCTATGGTAGTGCAAAAGGCATGTGTGTTTGAGTGAGCTCCACTTTCACCATGAATTTAGAACTCAAGAAGAGAACCACCAAAAATCTCCCTTGAAAGGCTAGTGAGTTAAATTCATCTCAATGAATCATGAAGGATGAAAAGGCTAAGTTGTTGATTTAAGGACGAGATACTAATCCATAGAGCTTAGATTTTTGAGAATTGACAACTTTAGGTAATTTCTTTTCACTTGTTTCTAATTATGCTTGAGAAAACCCAAGGGATACATACTTAGTAGTTTCGCGAGACGCTCAAGCTTAAGTGTGGGGGAGTTGATCAGTGCTATTTTGTTGATTATTTTAGTTGCTAAAATTCAAGTTTGATCCATATTTTACTTGCTTAATTGTGAATTTACCCTAGGTTCTAGGACTTGCTTTTATTTTGGACTTAATTGTAAATCTTTACACATTTGAATTATTTGGCCACTAAATTTTTGATCTATTTTTGTAGGCATGAAAGGATCATGGACCTAGGTCAGGCTGGGTCAAACTTGAGTCGGAAGTGGACCCGGATCGAGTGATCAAGTTTCAGATTAATCTGGGCCGTCCGATTCAAAAATGGCTAGATCTGAGCCATCTGGGACCATTTGAGGCGATCCGAGCTAGGGTTAAGGCTGATCAAGCACTCAGGTCATGATCTGAGATTTTCATCCAAATCAGAGATCATTCCACCGTTGGATCAAGCCAAGAGGATCTACATCGTCTATTCAAAGATCGGGTTGATCTGGGCCATCTATAGCAAATCTGGAAGATCCGAGCTACCACAAGGCAGATCCTGACCCTTGATCAACATCATCAAAGTTTAGATTCAATCAGAGCAGTTTCAACCGTTGGATTCATCCAAATCAATCTGGGTCGTTCGCTCCTAAATACTTAAAGAAAATTTCCCTCAGTTTCATCTTCGTCGCGTCTTCGCCGCAACAGTGCTTAGTTCTTCGTTCTTCTTAAGCTATTCTTCATTTTTCCTGCAATTTCCTTAGTTTGAAGGCGTGACCACCTCAACTTCGACCTTGGAACAAGATCTGGATCATTGGGAGGAAGCTTCTATGGAGATTTCAGCTCAAATTTGCGCCGGACAGAGCTGTTTGAGGGTTTCGACAGTTCTGTGGTCCGATCACTTGGATCTCATCTGTGTGCCATTTTCGTCCATCTGAGCCATCTGGAGGGGTTCTCTGGAGTGCTCAGAACATCTTCAAATCATCATCGCAATCTCATTCATTGAGATCGAGGAGTTCGGATTGGATTTCCCCAGCTGAGTGCAGATTGAGCAGAATCAATCGCAGAGACAATCTTCCATTGATTTGTGGAGCTGAAGGGGTTCTTGGCTTGCCCTTGTGTGACGACAAGGAGGTTTTGAGCTAAGGGAGGATTGAGGCTTAGTTTCCGTAGCTAATTTCTTTAGTTTCAGCTGTAATTTCAATTCTGCAATCTATTCTATTACTGAATTTAGTATCAGCTGTTTAGTTTACTTTCTTGCATTGTTTTGATTTACTTAGGGATTTATTTTACAATTAAATTAGTTAGGGAACTGGTCTAGTGCACAATTGTTTCCAATTTCAATTCATTTCCTGTACATTTCTTGCGTATCAGTGCTTGTAGCTGCGTATCAGCCTTGTTTCTGCCAATTCTAGCTTAGTTTCTGATTTTTTGCAGCTTCTTTTGAATTCAGTTTATGTTTAGTTTTGATTCCTGCAATTGAAGACAATATTTAGTTAGACAATGCAATTGATCTAAGTTGTTGCGCATTTAGAATTCTTCTGCACTTCTTGCTTAGTTTGCTCTTGTTCCATTTCTGCATTTCTGCCATTCATTTCTGCATCAAGAGGTTTCTGAATTGATCATATAGTTACTGCACTTTAGTTCCAAGCCTGCATTCTGTATCAAGCAACAAATCAACATTGGATTAGTGCCAAGTTAAACATAGTTCTGGTGTGCCATTGCATTTGAATTTAGCTTGCCTTGTTCATTTGTTCTGCATCTAAATTGTACTGCATTTCTTCACATTGTTTTTGCAGTCATCATCTCTGCATTTCCTGCGTATCAAGCTATTAAATCCTGCCTTTGTATCAAGTAAAGAGTCAACATTGATTGGAATCAAGTAAACTTACCTTTCAGGGAATTATTGCACCTGATTTCAGCTTCTATTTGCATTCGGCTGATTCTGAATCCTTCATCCATTTCTGCCTCTGATTATTTCTGAACATTACAGTCAGTTTGAAATTCTATTTGCTTGAGTTGATTCCTGAAATCTCATTCATTCTCGCATGTCAGTTGGTTTTTGCATACATAAGCTTTATTCCTTGCGTATCGAGTTCTGGTGGCTCGCATCTTGTATCATTGCATTATAATTTCCGATTGCAACCCAAACTCAAAATTTTAATTGAAACCCAAAAATATCAACGACACATAAACTTGAGCTCGAATCAATCAACCTTAACTAGCCCTAGGAAAAATACGACCTGTGGCCCCTTTACTACGTTTTCATCTTTGATTGCAACAAGGGTTTCCAGCTTACACATATCTAAATTTTGAGACCCACATTAATGACACCTAGTTAGCGGGCATCACTCAGCCACTATTTCTTCTTTATTTATCTTTTTAAGTTTTTCCAATAATTCTGGTTTACTTGAATCTTTGTGATTTTTATTAACTATGGCCTTGATCTCAGAAAATTTCATCTCCTCCTCATCCTCAAAATCACATTCTTCAATATCCTCACAGTAGGTTGAGTTATTTGGGCCACTAGTTAAAGTTTTGTAATAATCTTCTACATTATCTATAATTAAGTTACCATCTAAAAGAATTTCATCTTCAAAGTTATCCTCAAAAATATCTTCAATATTTTCAGAATTGATCTCCCAATTTTCAGAATTATCTTTAAGATTTTCAAATTTGAATTTTGAGTTATCCTTAAGATTTTCAAATATCAATTCAGAATTATCCTTAAGATTTTCAAATATGAATTCAGAATTATCCTTAAGATTTTCAAATTTGAATTCCGAGTTATCCTTATGATTTTCAGATTTGAATTCCGAGTTACCTAAAGGATTTTAAAATTTGAATTCAGAGTTATCTAAATGATTTTCAACTTTGAATTCAGAGTTATCTAAAGAATTTTCAAATTTGAATTCAGAGTTATCTAAAGGATTTTCAGATTTTTCGGAATAAAAATTATTAGAATTTTCAGACTTAAAATTAGGATTAATCTCAAAATAATTTTAGAATTAATTTTAGAAATTAACGAATTAATATTAAGGATTACAAGGTTAATATATGATATTTTAGCATTGTTTACTATTTCTAACTGGTCATGCAGGATATCTATTTGACTATGCAATACTTCTAATTTATCAAAAAAATTATCTAAATTATCTACATATGAAAGTGCAGAAATTTTAAAATTTTTCGGGACATAAAGTTTACGTACCTTTGCTGGACACTTATTTTTGTAGTGTCTGTATTTCTCACATTTGAAGCATCTGATGTGGTCCTTGTTCCTCCGAACTCCGGGCACTGGTGCCTCCTTTGCCGCCAGTGAGGAATGATTCTTACGAGTAGGACACTGATTTTTGTAGTGTTCTCTCTTCCTACACGTGAAGCATATAATATGGAATTTAAAAACAGACATTTAAAAAAAAGTACCTGATTCACCCCTGGGCTCCCCCCTCAACTTCTGGCATCGTTGCTCCGTCGGCGGTTAGTCCGGTGAAGAGCGGTCTGGCTGTGATACCAATTGTAGGACTGGTGTCTGATAGCCATCATTTTGTTGATTATTTCCAGCTCTAAAATCCATGTTTGATCCACATTTTATATGCTTATGTTTGCAATTTTATTAGGTTTCATGTATTCCCTTCATTTTGGCTTTTAATTCAAATCTTTGTATATTTGGGATATTTTTGGCACTAAATTTGAATATCATTTTATAGGCTTCAATTGATCATAGACCTAGATCAAATCGGGTCAGACTTGAGGCAGCATTGGATCCAGATCAAAGGGATCAAGCATCGGATTGATAGGAGCCGTCCATTCTAGAGAACGGCTAGATCTGAGCCATCGGTTAACTTCTGGTCGATCCGAGTCCAAGATAGAATCAATCATGACCAGAGATCAAGATCTGAAAATTTCAGCCAAATCAGAAGTGATCTGACCGTTGAATCGAGCTCAAGATGTTCTAGACCATCCATTCAAGAAAAGGGAAGATCTGGACCATTCGTCACTGATCTGGTTAATCCGAGCTGGGGACAGGTAGATCAGGACCATTGATTGGGATCTGTGAAGTTTGGTTCAGATCTGAAGAGATCCGACCGTTGGATGAAGCCGAATCGATCTCAGCCGTCCGTTGCTAATGAGCTGTGAATTCTGGGCTGAGCTGGGTTAACTGCGGTTTGTGCTGGCTGAACCAAGGCTAACTGAACCCAACTGTTGACCGAACCTAAGCTAGGACTGAACCCAAGAGCTGGATTGGACTGAATCAAGTGAACTGACTGGACTGAACCATTGATTGAACTCAATTGGCAGGGCTGGACTGAGCTGGATGGACTGGCTGAACCAAAAGGACTGAACTCAAGCCGAGCCAAATGCTGGAATCCAACTGAAGCTAGCTGAATGAATCCAAACCGCTGAGCTGAACTCAAGCTGCTGGACCGAATTCAGGCTTGACCGAACCAAGCCACTGAGCCAAACAAAAGGGAAAAACGCAGCTAGGGCACGCATCCTCTCGGCACTTCATCTTCTCCACCACAGGCGAGAGCGATCGGGGAGAGGCGGTTGAGACGAGGGGGTTCCTGTCTCAACTCATCTCCACCTTCACCGCCGGCGATCCACATCCACCTTCATCGTCGCCGGCCGGTATCCACATCCACCTCTTCTCTTTCGGGGTTCGGAGAGAAGAGAGTAAAGGTTCTCTTTCGGGGTTCGGAGAGACACCATCATCTTCCTTCACCGCACGCCACAGGATGAAGCTAGGGCTCTGGGGGTTCCGAACCCTAGTCGACTTCACCGCCGGAGCTTCGATCAACCGAGTTTGAGGGGTTCCCGACTCGTTGATCCGATCAACTCCATCTGCTTTCCATCACCATCGCCGACGACCACAGCTAGGTTTCAGGGGTTCCGAACCCTAGCTGATTCCATCGCCGCAGCTTTTCTTCTTCATCGGCAGCTTAGTTTCCAGATAGAAGTTCTTCAATTTAGTTCTTCACAGCAATTTCATTACCGTTTCTTCTTCACAGGGTATCAATTCCAGCAGTAGCTTAAATTGCCAGCATTCTTCAGCAGTTTGTGTTCAGCAGATTAGATCCGGCAGCACTTCTTTTCCACTTCATAGCAGCTCTTCACAAGTTCATCAAATTTCTTCACAGCTCCTCCAATTGATTCGGCAGCTACCAATTCGGTTGCAATTCCATCACAATGCCAGCAGTTCCTTTACATCCAGCCTTCATCAGCTTCACAGCAGCTTCTTCCTTATTCCAATACCAGCAGCTCCTCGTCACAGCCGACTGGGAGCTCTGCTTGTTGATTGTTTTTAGTTGTTGATTGATCTTAATTGTTGAATGGTTGTGTTTGATTATTGAATTTTTGTATTTGATGAATTTCCACAATTCAAATGTCACTTGCTTGTGTCATTTTTATTCATGCCCATATAGTGTTTGGTTAAATGCCTGTTAGAACAATTTCTTTAAATTGTTATGTTTCCTAGTTGCTTAACTCTTGGTTTGTGTTGTTCTTCTTATTGCTTTAAGTTTTACGTTTTCGTTTACATGCAATTAAGCTAGGAGATTAAATTTCTTTCATGCTGTAGGTTTCGTTCCATGTTTAGTTTCGTTAATGCTTCATTTCAAGTTGTCTTTTCTTTACTGCAATTGCAATCAGGATAAACTAGATTTCCGTACCTGCCTTGTCTTTCCTTAATTAGTCTAGATTTCATACTTGCTCTTCTATTCATTTCGTAGTCATAGCTCTCAAATCCGAAACCCCAGTTTGATATTAAAAACCCAAAAGCAATAAGATACGATCCTGAGATTTATCTTGCACCAACTACATTCGTTGGGAGATGACTCGAGTTACTCTATGCTACATTAGTTTAGAGGAATTCGATATCTTAATTGTATTTGAAACCGTAACACGACAAAAGCGGTTATCAAATTTGGCGCCGTTGCCGGGGAATGTAGTGGTGCTTGATAATTATATTCTTTGATTTCATTTTTGATTGCTATATCTTTTTGTATACGGTTTCTGCCATTTTTCTTGTTTGTTTTGTGACAGGGCTGCAAGATCAAAATGTGGTCACCAGAGTTCTGTAAAGAGATCAAAGAGGCATTGGTAGAGTTGAA
>JAGFNQ010000368.1:115176-128292 GCA_024364735.1 Boesenbergia rotunda | reverse complement strand
ATGGATTGTAAAAATTTTTTAGAAGTGCCCCAAATTGATGTTGTATGTTATGATGAATCTTTTGATACATCTTTTGTGGAGATGGATTTTAATTGTGAAAAAATTTTAGATGAGCCTGAAATTGATGTGGTTTATTATGATGAATCTCTTGCTATATCTTATGCTGAAGTTGAGTGTGAAAAACTCATGGAGGTACCCATGGTTGATTTTTTAGGTTGTGATGCATGTCTTGCTATATCTTATTTAGATATTAATTGTGAAAACTTCATTGAGGTGCCAATAATTGATTTTCTTGAATGTACTGCATTTTTGGATTCTTTTTATGTAGAGATTGACGATATTACATTTCTTTCTTACCCTGCACGCTTGAGAGAGGTATTACATGGTTTTGCAGGGTCCAGAAGACTTCAGGAGTGAGTGCTCCATCTGAACAGACTCCAACCTCCTGGAAGAACTTTCAAAAAGCATCAAGAGGAAGGAGAAGGTCTTACTTTAACTCGAAACACTCCATTCCTTCAATGGATCTTGAACCTAAATCGCCTTCGGCCACCGGAGTATTTTTCTGTAAAGTTCAAGTGTGGGGGAGTCCTAATTCTCCAGCCACCCAGACTCCTCCACTACCAGATGGAGGCTACTTCTGGATAGGCTCCGTCCACCAGAATAAAGGGGAGTTTGTTCCTTTACTTTACTTTTCTTGTTTTTCTTTATGTTATACTCGCATGTTTGTTTACTTTTATACTTTGCATTTATACTTTGTTTCTCATTTTGCATTTTGTTTGGCTTGAATAAATCTTGTTTGATTTCGAGTTGTATCTCCTTACATGTTCCTTTATTATGCTTTGAGAATCATAAAAGATAGTTAAGTCTGATTATGAGTTTTGGTTTCCTTGGTATGCTTGGGGATATTAATTGCATTTAGTCATTTGTTGTGGTGATAGACTCTATCTTGTTAGATTAAGCATGACAGTTTTATTGTTCACCTAGTGAGGATATTTCATGCCTATCCTTAATCCTCTTATGTGTGATAGCATTTGTGATACTTGACACTCTAGAAACTTGCTTGATTCTTTTTTGAAATTGCAATAGCATAAGCTTACATGAATATGATGGAGGCAATCTTTCTTGTTGAACTTTTAGTTTTCCTCTCTTTTGTTATTGTCACTACTGGGCATTTCACCTATTGCTTTCATATTTCATTATCTCTACTTTATCAGATCTTTTCATTGTCATTACATTTTCACTACCATATCTTTATTATTTTATTCTTCCTTGGAGCATGCGATGAGAGCATAAGGTGATTGCATGATGAGTTACATTTTTATTTCTCTATTATCAGCCTCTATTATTGTGAGTTTTAGATGTTATCATGCTTTACTATCTTGCCCGAGACGGTCAAATTTTAAGTGTGGGGGGGAGACAAGTGTATATGGACGAATGCTTGTGTGAAAAAAAAATTCTCTCTTTGAAAAAAAGAAAAAGAAAAAGAAAATCTCTCTATGTGAAAAAAAAAGAAAGAGAGATAGAAAAAAATAATAATAAAGATGAAAAAAGTGAAAAAAAAAGAGAAAAAAAAATCTCTCTATGTGAAAAAAAAAATTCCTCAAGCATTCGAGTTGTATTAGTGATGAACAAAAAGGAATATTTTCTTGATGTGTACTCTTTTGATATTATTGTTTAGAGAAATTCAAGAGTTATGTTGTAATCCCTACATGCACTTTGAGAGATGTTATAAATTGTTGATGTGTAGTGCATTGAGAATGTGAAAGGAGAATTTTGAGTGTTGGAGGTTTGATTGAGTTATTTACTTTGGACTATTGTTTGATTGTATATATCATGTTAATTACCCCAATGCTCTCACCTTCTCTTTGATCTTCTTTCATGCTCTTTGTGATCTTCTTTGTTATCTATTTTCTTGTTCTCTTATTAGCACTTGGTTTCATTATTATTCATTGAAAAGCCCTCTTGATTTGTGTACTTATGTTATGGTAGTGGAGAAGTAGAAGATAAGCAAGCATATGGTAGTGCAATGTCATGAATGCATTGAGAGAACTCCACTTTCATATATGTTATTTTTGTGAGCATCAGTGCATATATCCATCTTGTGAGGTCTTTGTCATGCTTAGTTTATTCAAGTTGATAAAATTACCATACTTTTGACTTATGTGAGATTTGGAACCATAAATACATGGATTCTTGAGACTTAATGATCCTAAGTAACTTTCTTTTATTATTTCTTAAAGTATTGATAGGGGATGTAATGTTTGGAAGATATGTTTTTCTTTTCTTTTAGTTTTGTTTACTTGTGCGAGACGCCCAAGAATAAGTGTAGAGGAGTTGATAACTACCATTTTTGTCGATTATTTTAGGCTCTAAAATCCATGTTTGATCCACATTTTATATGCTTAAGTTTGCAATTGTATTAGGTTTCATGTATTTCCCTTATTTTGGCTTTTAATTCAAATCTTTTTATATTTGGGATATTTTTGGCACTAAATTTGAATATCATTTTGTAGGTTTCAATTGATCATGGACCTAGATCAAATCAGGTTAGACTTGAGTCAGCATTGGATCCAGATTAAAGGGATCAAGCATCGGATTATTAGGAGCCGTCCATTCCAGAGAACGGCTAGATCTGAGCCATCGGTCAACTTCTAGTCGATCCGAGTTCAAGATAGAATCAATCCTGACCATAGATCAAGATCTGAAAATTTCAGCCAGATCGGAAGACATCTAACCGTTGGATCGAGCTCAAGATGTTCTAGATCGTCCATTCAAGAAAAAGGGAAGATCTGGACCATCCGCCACTGATCTGGTCAATCCGAGCTGGGGATAGGTAGATCAGGACCATTGATTGAGATCTGTCGAGTTTGGTTCAGATCGGAAGACATCTAACCATTGGATGAAGCCAAATCGATCTCAGCCGTTCGTTGTTAATCTCCTTCTAAGCTGACTTGGCTGACTGACCCAACTGTTGGACTGATCCCATTGCTTGATTGCAGCTAGGGCTGGTCTGTTGGCTGAACCAAGTCTGGACTGAACCAAAAGTTAGTTGACCCAACTGCTGGCTGGGTTGGTTGAACCAACTGATGAGCTGGGCTGAGATTGAACCCAGGCTGAATCAAGACTGAACTCAAGATGGACCAGGGCTGAAGTGATTTGAAACCAGCTGCTGACCGGACCACTTTTCAGAGCTGAACCGAAGCTGTGGCTTGGCTGAACCAGGGCCGAAGCGATCTGAATCCACGCGCAGCCGAGACGAACCGAACTCAATCGTTGATTGCCAAGAGAACAAAAGGGAGAGGGACGCGCGACCTAGGTTTTTCATCGACTCCACACGCAAGGCTCGCGGCGATTCTTCGTCTCCACCGCTTCATCGCCGCCGCAAGCTAGGGTTAGGGGTTCCAACCCTAGCCGGCCGGAGCTCCGATCAACCGAGACGAGGGGTTCCCGTCTCAACGATCTTCTCCACCTTCAACGCCGGCGATCCACGTCCACCTCTTCTCTTTCGGGGTTCGGAGAGAAGAGAGTAAAGGCTTCTCTTTCGGGGTTCGGAGAGCAGCCAACCACATCCACCTTCACCGCCGACGACTTCCTCTCCATCACCAACGCCGCTGACCACAGCTAGGGTTCAGGGGTTCCGAACCCTAGCTGATTCCATCGCCGCAGCTTTTCTTCTTCATCGGCAGCTTAGTTTTCAGATAGAAGTTCTTCAATTAAGTTCTTCACAGCAATTTCATTACCGTTTCTTCTTCACAGGGTATCAATTCCAGCAGTAGCTTAAATTTCTAGCGTTCTTCAGCAGTTTGTGTTCAGCAGATATCCAGTAGATCCCGTAGTCAGCTTCATTTCCTTCATGGCAATTCAGTCTTTCAGATCCCGTAGCCAGTAGAGTTTCAATTTCCAGCAATTCGATCTTCTTAATTCACAGCAGCTATTTTTCAGATCAGTTCTTCATCAGTCGCACTTCAGCGGCTCTTCTAATTAATTCCCTTCGACAGTTCATCTCTTGCACAGAAGTGTTGCAGCAGTTCATCAATTGGATTAATGGGTGGTTTAATTGTGTTGTTCTTTGAGTTTTTTCGTGTTAATTGTTGAATGTTTGTGATAGTTGTTGAATGTTTGTATTTGATGAACTTCCCAAATTCAAATGGCACGCTCCTTTGTCATTTTAATACATGCACAACTTGTATTTGGTTAAATGCCTCTTAGAATAGTATTTTCCATTGTGATGTTCTTAGTTGCTCAATTCTTGTTTTGTGTTGCTCTTTCCAATGCTTTAGGTTTCATATCTTAAGTTTTATGCAATTAAGTTAGATTAGTTTAGATTTCTTTAACGTTATAGGTTTAGGTTCCGTTTTATGTCTAGCCTTCATTGATGCTTTATTTCAAGTTGTGCTTTCTTTATTGCAATTGTAGTCTGGTTAATTTAGATTTCTTTATCTGTATTGTCCTTCCTTAATTAGAATTAGGTTTCATAGTTGTTCTGTTATTCATTTCGTAGTCCTAGCTCTTAAATCCAAAACCAGTTTCATATCCAAAACCCAAAATTAATAAGATACGATCCTGAGATTTATCTTGCACCAACTACATTCGTTGGGAGACGACTCGAGTTACTCTATGCTACATTAGTTTATAGGAATTCAGTACTTAAATTGTATTTGAAACCGTAACGCGACAAAAAACGGTTATCAGGGGTGGGAACTTGCATTGGTTCGACCTAGGGTTTCATGGAAATCCGAAGTCAGAACCAAGTCCTTAAGGCTAATATTGTGTGTATATTTACTTTGTATTTGTGTATCTTGCAGGTACCATGAATGGATGGCAAAGCAGGGAAATCACACAAAAGACGACTGGAAGCCTTGAAGCCAGACGCCCAACAGGAATCAGGCGCCCAACAAGAATCAGGCGCCTAGCCCAAAGAAGAAAAAATAAGTTTCGTGAAGAAGAAAGAATAGGCTTCCATTCAGGCGCCCGTGATGATACAGGCCCCCAAGTTGAAAGTTGTATTTGCTGTTTCGAGTTCGAAACACAGATAAGCCTTCACTCAGGCGACCGGGGGGTCCAGGGCACCCTAGTCAGAGATTTTATCAGCCACGACAAGTTCGGCGCGGGGATAAAGTTTGACCAAGTCTACAGGGGTGCCCCCATCATCACAAGCGCCCAAATGAAGCCTATATAAGGGGCTTCGACCCCTCAGCTTCAGACACAACTTTCCAGAGTGATTCTGATCATTCTGATTGACTCAGACCAATAGTGGACTCACGCTGAGTACATAGGCCTTGGATGTACTGACCCAGGGGGGTTGGGAACCAAGTAAATAAATCCTGCGTGTCTACTGTGTTCTTTTAGTTTTATGTTTTACTTTTCCACTACACTAACGCTCTAAGTTTAGAACAATCGAAAGCTTTCCGCGAGAAAATTTTCATGGTCAATATTCACCCCCCCTCCCTCTATTGACGGCACTGGTCCTACAACTCGTTCCCCGTCGAGGGAACAGTAGGCGTCGGTTCGACCTAGGGTTCCATTTGGGAGACCCAAAGTTAGAACCAAGATAGCTACGATTGTAACTAATGCTTGGTATGTTTTGGAACTAACCTAAGTTGCTGGATCGAAGGACTGGTCGTCTGCAAGTGAGGTGCCTCACTAGGCCTAGGCGCCCGAAGGGACTCAGGCGCCCGAATGGACCCAGGCGCCTGAATGGACCCAGGCGCCCATATGGATACGGGCGCCTAAGTGTGAAGGCAAATTCCAGAACACAGCCGCGAAGCCTCTGGACCAAAGCAGTTCAGGCGCCTGTGAGGTCACCGGCGCCCCCATCAATTCAGGCGCCCAAGTGGAGGTGGATAAGAGCTGACCGAGACTGCGGATAAGGATTCGCGCAGGGAAGGCCATGTGTTAGGCGCCCCCATCGACTCAGGCGCTCGTATGAGTACTATAAAAGGGGGTTCACCCCCAAGGCTTCAAAATCCATTGCTCTCAACTCTCCAGACACTTTCACTCAAGCGCTGCGCCCCAACAAAGTTTGATTTCGAGATTTCAGCACCGACGACGACCATCTGCTCCAGAATTGGATCCACCTCGGGCGTCGGTAAAATTTCAATTTACGAAAGTGTTGTGATTTGAATTTCCAATTCTATATCTGTACTATCATCATGTAAAAACTTTATCGAACATAGAATTACCCAAAGTAAATGGTCAAGGACCGTGGGCCTTAGAGTAGGAGCCGATCGCGACTCTGAACCAAGTAAAAAACAACTTGTGTTCTTGTGTATTTTGTCATTTTCTGCTGCGCATTTACTCTTCTACTCCGAAAAATTTTATAATGATATTCACCCCCCCCCTCTATCGTTTTCTCCGATCCAACAAGTAATATCAGAGAGGGTGGCTCAAATTTGGTGCAACCACCAATTTGAGAGTGTTTTTCAGATTTTATGAAATTATTTAAATTTATTTCTTTCTTTCTTCAAATTTTTCTCGTTAATCGAGGTTGGTGCAACACCACTCGATCGTTTTCATTTCGATTAATTTTCTTCCGCAATACTAATCCAAGACCAAGTCTTGGGACAAGTTTCTCTATTTTTGTTTTTTAGAAATTATTATGGCCATGCAAGAGGGTTTCAGCACAGCCAGACCACCGCTCTTCAGTGGAGAAGATTTCTTCTACTGGAAAAGTCGGATGGAAGCCCACCTGAAAACTCAGGTGGATATGTGGATAATAATCCAATCTGGCCTCGAAATCTCCAAGAACGCAGAAGGAGTGGCACAACACTACTCTGAATGGGATGCCTCGCTGAAGAAAAAGATCGAGGCTGATGCAAAGGCAACTCAGACGTTGCAGTGTGGATTAACTAAGGAAGACCTGAATCGGGTGGGTCCTTTTAGCAGCGCCAAAGAACTTTGGAGCAAACTGATTGAGCTGCATGAAGGTACCTCCGACACCAGAATCAGCAAAAGGGAACTGTTGCTGAACAGACTCTGCACTATAAAGATGAATGAGGGTGAGTCAGCAGCACTGCTCCACGCCAAAATCCAGGATCTGATGAACGACCTGCACACAATCGGTCACAAGGTAGAGAATCGTGACCTAATCAGGTATACCTTAAATGCTTTCCCAAAAAATACTCTGTGGGCATCTATGGTAGATGCTTACAAGGTTTCTAGAGATCTTTCAAAAATTAAATTAGATGAATTGTTTGTAGGACCGGAGCCGTTGATAGAGGAGGGTGAATATCGACCGAAAACTTCTCGTGGAAACTTCATAGAAAACTCGTCAGTTCGTTCTTAAACAGAGCGTTAATAGCAGCGGTAAAATAATAGAAAGAATAAAAGAAATAACAACACAGTGCACGCGGGATTTACATGGTTCCCAACCCCCCAGGGTCAGTACATCCAAGGCCTAAGCACGGGAATGCCCGTCCACTATTGGTCTCCTTTCCGGACTTTTTGGAGGTGGAGAAACCCATCTTACAGTGCAGAAGAACAATCACAAAGATAATAAATTGAGTGCAGAATAATAAAAGCAAACCGAACAACAAGGATTTGAAACTCGATCGATCTGGACCTCCGAAGTGTCGCGCACTTCCTCTTGGAGCCTCCCTTTAGTGCGTTGTCATCGGTCAGAAAGCTCAGAATCATTCCAAAAAGTTATGGATGAAGCTGAGGGGTCGAAGCCCCTTTTATAGGCTTCATTCGGGCACCTGTGACGATGGGGGCGACCCTATGAACTTGGTCAAACCTTATCTCCCCGTCGAACTCATCGCAGCTGATAAAACCTTTGACCAGGGCGTCCTGGACCTCCCGGGCTCCTGAATGAAAGCTTATTTCTGCTTCGAACTCGAAACAGCAAATACAACATTCAACTTGGGTGCCTGTATCATCCTGGGCGCCTAAATGGAAGTCTATTCTGCCTTCTTCACGAAACTGTTGGTTTTCTTCTTTGAGCCAGGCGCCCCTATTGATGGGGGCGCCTGGATGCTGTTGGGCACCTGGCTTGGCTGGTTTCCAGCCCTTTGCCTGCTTTAACTTCGGTTCTTGGTACCTGTAAAATACACAAATACAAAGCAAATATACACCCAATATTAGCCTTAAGGACTTGGTTCTGACTTCGGATTTCCATGAAACCCTAGGCCGAACAGATGCAAGTTCCCACCCCTGAGAGTGCGCCTTTCACCTACTCCATTCAGGAGACAGTTGCCACCCCAGTCCTTCGGGTGGACTTTTGCTTAGCCTCTGATACTCCCGAATCTCGAGACATCCGAACCCCGACCCGTCTCTACTTCTGTCCTTAGTCATCGCTCAACTAAGTTGCTCAATCCCTCGAACCAAGACTTCGTGCCCAATTCCTTGAACCAGGTCTTCGGTGCCCAACCCTCGGCCAAGACTTCTTGCCCAGTCCTCGACCAGGACTTCATGCCCACCTTCCGAGCAGGTCTTCGGTGCCCAGCCCTTTGCCAGGACTTAGTGCCCAATCCATGATCAGGACTTAGTGCCCAATTCTTCGAACCAGGACTTATTGCCTAGATTTACTAGGACTTTGGTCCATTTTGTTACTCCTCTCTTAACTCCCCTTCTCTTGTTTAATGTATCACTGACTTAAATATATTGTCAAACATTAAAACACTTAGAGGCGGACATCACTGATGCAACTTGCACCAACAATCTCCCCCTTTTTGATGTTTGACAATATCTTAAGTTAGATTAGTTGAAAGGCCCAAATTTCAACTCTTGGAATCAAATGAAAAAAAATGATCTATGTTTTGAAAATCCATTTTTGATCCTCTAGGGAAAAATAGGAAAACCTTTCTAACTTTCACTCTCCCCCCTTTTTGAAAAACATTTTGATTATTATTATTTTTTGATCCTTTGGTAAGAAAAAAATTTATTTCTAACTTAAGGCACATCTCTCCCCCTTTGTCATACATCAAAAAACGAAAATACTTGCACCAACAATGAAAACATTTGGTTCTTTTGAAAATACTTAGTATAAATTTTTGAAAGCATAGCAAAAAATTAAGTACTTTTGAACTCAGAGAACTTTTCACTTAAACAATATTGGTTTAGAAAGATTTTCATTTAGAAAAGATTTTTTTAAAAAAAATTGTACTTATAGAAAGATTTTCAACTAGTGCACTTTTTTTGAGAAAATACAGTAATTTTGCATAACTTTTGAAAGAATACTATGAGCTTTGAAAAGTACAAGTACTTTGAAAAATGTTATGAGCTTTTGGAAAAATGCAAGTACTTTGAAAAATGTTAAGAGCTTTTGGAAAATGCAAGTACCTTAAAAGATATTATGAATTTTTGAGAAATATAGGTATCTTTTTGAAAAATATTATGCATTTTTGAAAAACATAAGTACTTTGAACAATATTATGAATTTTTGAGAAGTATAATTTAACTCATATTTTTAAAACATAATATTTTACTTGACTTGGTTTCTTTTCCAGTCTGACACAATCCTAGGAAACCTTGTTGACTACAAGGATATTTTCCTAAGTGTCCTGGAAAATTCTCCAAATTCAAGTAAGTACTATTTCCGAACAGAATTTTGATAAGCAAAAAAAATGATAGTACATTGAAAATGTAAGTACATTTTGAAAAATGTATGAATTTTTGAAGACATAATATTTTACTTGACTTGGTTTATCTTCCAGTCTGACACAATCATTGGAAACCTTGTTAGCTACAAGGACATTTTCCTAAGTGTCCTGGAAAAATTTTCCAAACTCAAGAAAAATATTATTCCAGTTTTATTAAAACAAGATAAATTTTTGAAAATAATAATATTTTTAAAGAGAAATTATTAAACTGATAGTATTTGAAAGGATACTTATGTTTTCATAAGGATTTGAAAATACCGTGTGTGGAATATTCAATAATTCTTTTAATTTGACCTCCCCCTAAACTTGACACAGTCCTAGGAAGCTTGTTGACCACAAGTAATCTTCCTCTGAGTCTTAAAGTTTGATTCAAATCAAAGGAATTATCTAATAATTTCAAAATAAATACTTTCCAAAAAGACTTGTCAGAAATTTTTCTTTTGACTTAGACTCCTCCTAAATTTGACACATCCTAGGAGTCCTTATATATCATTAAGTAGACCTCCTCTGTGACTTTAGGGTTTATCAAAATCAAAGAAGCAAGTAATTTTTTGAAAAGATAATCTTTTAAAGCAGGATCCTTTTTCGAAAACACAAGTGATAGTAATTTGAAAGCACAGTTTTCGAGAAAAACATTTCAAAATAATGAAAACACTCCCCCTGTACCCGACACTGTTTGACTCTATCTAAGTGCCTTAAAGAACTTTATTGTTGTCCTAAGAGGCTTGTGTCTAATTGTGTGAGTCAAACAATTTTCAAAAGGATATAATTTTTGAAAACATATCATATATTAACAATCAGACAAGCATGAAATTCATAAAAACATTATTATGTTGAAGCACTATTTTGAAAATATATTTTTAGAAAATTATTCTAACCATTTTTAAAATAGTTTTGAAAAATATTCATCAATTTATTAGTCCTTAACATCTCACCCATTCTAGATGTCTCAATACAGCAAGCATGGTTGCCTTATGGGTGTATTGTGAGATGCTTGAATCATTTTTCTTAATTCATTGTTAAATCTAAGATTTAATTGAAACATGTGTTAGATTTAAATCTAACAATAGTAAAGTGAATTTGATTTTCAATAATTGGCTTCCAGGTCTTGGCGAGGCACTAGGCCTTCTTTGGCCGTAGCCTTATTGGATCATCAACCCTTTCCTTGACAAAGCCTTTTATTGAAAATTCATTTTCAAGTTACTTCTTGAAAGATTTTGGTCAAACTAGTTTGGGTCTTGGATCGGTAGCTTCGGCTAGTTCCACCATAAAGGTTTCCCAAATGTACTATCATCTCACCTCCTCCCAATACTAGGTTATTCAAGTTTCAATTATTCTTTTTCCTATAACCATTCTAATTTATGCATAAAATTAAACGCAAATGACATGACATATATTTTAAGAAAATTGCATATGCATGGCATGGCAGTTATGCATGAGTCAAGCAATTCAAATCATTTTATTTAAGTTACTAAAAATGTATTAAATTCCCGATATGATACATGTCGTGTGAACCCGCGAATATGTCAACCCACTTTGACATATTTAATTTTATTAAATTTATTGTTGCAGTTTGGATAGGATTTTATTTTAGTTCGAGTTTATGTTATTTAAGATTTAGTTGGATTCAAGTTAATTAAGAATTAATTGAAGTTGAATTAATTAGAAATTAATTGAGGTTGAATTAATTAGGAATTAATTAAAAATTAATTTGAATTAATTAAGATTTAATTGAATTGATTTGAATTAATTTGAATTTGATTTAATTAAGATTTATTTGAATTAATTTGAATTTATTAGAGTTTGAATTAATTAAGATTAATTTGAATTAATTTGAATTTGATTTAATTATGATTTAATTGAATTAATTTGAATTAATTTGAATTTGATTTAATTAAGATTAATTGAACTGATTTGAATTATTTGAATTTGATATAATTAAGATTTATTTGAATTAATTTGAATTTATTAGAGTTTTAATTAATTAAGATTAATTTGAATTAATTTGAATTTATTAGAGTTTGAATTAATTAAGATTAATTTGAATTTGATTTAATTAAGATTTAGTTTAATTAATTTGAATTTGAATTAATTAAGATTTAGTTGAATTAATTTGAATTAATTTGAATTTAATTTAATCAATTAAGGATAATTAAGTTAATTAAGATTATTTATGATTGAACTAAATTAGGTAAAAATTGTTACGATTTAATTCAACATCTTTGGGTTAGATAATAATTGTGGGTTAGGTTCACCATATTCATTATTTCAAAAATTTCTGATTCCTTTACTATTCCCTCCTTATTTATCCTCTCAAGTTTTTCTAATAATTTTGATTTATTTGAATCTTTGTGAACTTTATTAACTATGGCATTGATCTCAGATAGTTCCACATCCTCCTCAAAATTAGATCTTTCAATATCTCAAAGTAGGTGGAGTAATTAGGGTCACTAGTTAATGTTCTGTAATAATCTTTAACATTATCTATAATTAAATTATCATCTAAGAGAGTTTCATTTTCAATATCTTCAAAGTTATCCTCAAGAATATTCCTAACAAAATCATTCTTATCCTCAGAATTACTAATTTCAATAATTTCAGGATCATCTTCAGAAATAATTTCAATGATTTTAGGATTATCCTTAAGATTTTCAAATTTGAATTCGGAATTATCCTTAGGATTTTCAAATTTGAATTCGGAATTATCCTTGGGATTTTCAAATTTGAATTCGGAATTATCAGGATTTTCAAATTTGAATTCGGATTTATCCAAAGGATTTCAAAATTTGAATTCATAATTATCTAAAGGATTTTCAAATTTGAATTCAGATTTTTCCTTAAGATTTTTAGATTTTAATTCAGAATTAAAATTATTAGAATTTTCAGACTTAAATTTAGGATTAATTTCAGAATTAATTTTAGAAATTAACGAATTAATATTAAGGATTACATGGTTAATTTATGATATTTTAGCATTATTTACTTTTTCTAACTGATCATGCAAAATATCTATTTGACTGTGTAATACTTCTAATTTATCAGAAAAATTGTCTACATTATTTACATAAGCTAGTGCAGGAATTTTGAAAATTTTCGGAATGTAATTCTGCGTACCTTTGTCGGACATTTATTCTTGTAGTGTCCGTACTTTTCACATTTGAAGCATCGTATGTGACTTTTGTCTCTCCGGACTCCTGGCACTGGTGAGGAACGATTCTTACGAGTAGGGCACTGATTTTTATAGTGCTCTCTCTCCCTGCATGTGAAGCACATAATATGAAATTTAAAAACAGACATTTTAAATAAAATATACCTGATTCACCCCTGGGCTCCCCCTCAACTCCTGGCTTCTTTGCTCCGTCGGCGCTTAGTCTAGTGAAGAGCGGCCTGGCTCTGATACCAATTGTAAGACCGGTGCCGTCGATAGAGGGGGTGAATATCGACCGAAAACTTCTCACGGAAACTTTGTAGAAAAACTCGTCGGTTCGTTCTTAAACAGAGTGTTAATAGCAGCGGA
>JAGFNQ010000368.1:0-109262 GCA_024364735.1 Boesenbergia rotunda | reverse complement strand
TTAAGGTTCTGCGGTTTTGCATCTTTCATGTTGGTCGAAACATATGGGGCCTCTAAGGTATCCCAAAAATTCCCAAAAATTTTACTTAGTGTCTAAACATCATAAGGGAACATTAAATAACATTATCATGATTTTTAACATATTTTTAGACATTTAAAACATGGTGGCCGAAACCCTTGAACTTAAGATTCTGGGTTTTGCTTCTTTCATGTTGGCCGAAACCTAGGGGTCTCCTAGAGTACTCTAAAAATTCCCAAAAATTATACATAACCTCTACACATCATAAGGGAACATTACATAACATTATACAGATTTTTAGCATATTTATAGATCTTTAAATCATGGTGGCCGAACCCTTGAACCTAAGGTTCTGGGTTTTGCTTCTTCCATGTTGGCCGAAACTCTAGGGTGTCCTAGAGTACTCTAAAAATTTAGAAAAAATTATACAACCTCTACACATCATAAGGGAACATTACATAACATTAAACAGATTTTTAGCATATTTATGGACCTTTAAATCTTGGTGGCCGAAACCTATCAACCAACCTTTCTTGGTTTTTCTTTCTTTTCCACTTCCAACCCCAAAATCCATCAATATATCATGCTAAAAATCATAAAAATCATATGAAACCATTATACCACAGGTGAGGAGTCTTACCTTAGATTTCTTGATTTTTAGACCTTGGATGGAAAGAAGGAAGAAGACTTGACCACACCTAGCCCTTGGAAACTTGAGAAGACCTTAGATCTTGGAGGATGAGACTTTTTGTGAAGTTTTCTCAAGGGAGAAGTCCTCCTTGAGTGCTCGGAAAGAATGGAGAAGGAAGGGAGAAGCAAATGCAATTGATGGCATGAAGAATGAAACTCCCAAACCCCCTTATTAATCAACCATTAAAATGGTGAATGAAGAGTTTTCCATGACCCTTCATCTTCTTCTACCATTTAACCACCATTCACTTCCTTTCCTCACAAGAATTCCTTGCTAGGTGAGTTGGTTAAGGGTTACATGGTTGTACAAGAGGTCCAAGGTTCAATCCTTGGCTCATGCACATTTATTTTTATTTTTATTTCATTTATTTTATTATTTTTATAATTCCGAAAATTCCTCTAAAATCATCCATAATTATGCCAATATTCCTAAATAAAATTCTTTTATATTTATATTAATTTTACCTAATTTATATTAATTTTACCTAATTAATACCTATTTTTGGAGCCCATTTAACGCCCATTAGCACCTAGTTTTTCTCAATTTAAATAATAAACATGGATTTCTAGGCCCAATTTTACATAATTATTTCTGGGCCCTCAGAAAATTATCTAGACATGCTCAATATTTTAAGGAAATATTAGAGAATTTTCCGGGTCGTTACAATCCCCATACCTCGTGAAAGTTCGTCCTCGAACTTAGAATAACTCCGGGTACTTGCGCCTCATCTCGTCCTCGGCGTTCCCAGGTAGCTTCTTTGAACCGTTGACATTGCCATAGGACCTTGACTAAGGGTACCTCCTTACTCCTCAGCTTCTTGACTTCCTTATCCAAAATCTGGATGGGTCTGCTCTCATAGCTTAGGTCCTCTTGTACTTGCACTGTCTGCGGCTCGATCACTCGGTCCATATTTGGGATACACTTTTAAGCAGGGACACATGGAATACGTTATGGATAGCTGACATCTCTGAAGGTAGCTCCAGCTCGTATGCCACCTTACCAACTCTTTTCAGAATCTGATACGGCCCCACATAGCGCGGACTTAGTTTCCCTTTCTTCCCAAATCTGGTCACCCCCTTCATAGGGGCCACTTTGAGAAACACCAAATCTCCAACATTAAATTCTAGTGGTCTACGCCGAACATCAGCATAACTCTTCTGCCGGCTCTGAGCAGTTTCTATCCGTTGTCGAATATTTTGTATGGCTCGGGTGGCGCCGTCAATAACATCCGTTGTGAGCCCCATCTCTTTCTTTTCACCACCCTCGTACCAACATATCGGAGACCTACATCTCCTCCCATACAAGGCTTCATAAGGTGTCATTCCAATTGTAGCTTGGTAGCTATTATTGTAAGCGAATTCCGCCAAGCATAGATATCGACTCCAACTTCCTTTGAAATCCAGGGCACAAGCTCTCAACATATCTTCTAGCACTTGATTTACCCGCTCAGTTTGCCCGTCAGTCTGCGGGTGAAAGGCGGTACTAAATCGTAGTTTAGTGCCGAGAGACTTCTGAACGCATTCCCAAAAATGCGAGGTAAAACGACCATCCCTATCTGAGATAATGGTCTTGGGAACCCCATGAAGTCTGATTACTTCCTTAACATACAATTGAGCCAGTTGCTCAATCGAATACGTCATCTTAATCGCCAAGAAGTGCGCAGACTTCGTCAGTCTGTCCACGATCACCCATATTGCATCATACCCATTAGTAGTCCTGGGAAGCCCTGAAATGAAATCCATAGAGATGTCTTCCCATTTCCACTCCGGAATCGCTAGTGGCTGCAGAACTCCTCCGGGTCGCTGGTGTTCCGCCTTTACTTGTTGGCAAGTCATGCAAGCACTAACATGCTGAGCCACATCCCTCTTCATACCGGACCACCAGAACTTCTTCTTCAGATCTTGATACATCTTGGGGGATCCGGGATGCATCGAATAAAGGGTCTCGTGAGCTTCCGTCAGTATTTTTTTTTCGAAGCTCCGGATCACTAGGGATACATAGACGATCCCTAAGGTAGAGTATTCCCCCTTCGGCGATATGAAAACTATCGCCCTTTCCTTCTAGGATCTCCTATTTTATTTTCCGGAGACTCAGATCACCATTTTGTTTTTCCAATATGTCCTCACATAACGCGGGTGATATTGTCATGGTGGAAAGTCGCCCGGAGATGACTTCGACCCCAAAATTCATAATTTCTTTTTCAAGTGGTCGGGATAATTTAGATATGGACATCAAGGTGGCACTTGACTTCCGGCTGAGTGCATCGGCCACTTTGTTCGCCTTTCCTGGATGATAGAAGATCTCGCAGTCGTAGACCTTCACCAACTCAAGCCATCGGCGTTGTCTCATATTCAAGTCTTTCTGAGTGAAGAAATATCACAGACTCTGGTGGTCTGTATAAATTCGACACTGTGCTCCGTACAGATAATGCCTCCATATTTTAAGAGCGAAAACCACCGCGGCCAATTCCAGATCGTGAGTGGGATAGTTCTGCTCATGTTCCTTGAGTTGCCTGGAGGCATAAGCAATGACCTTACCACTCTGCCTAAGTATAGCTCCAAGTCCTAGCTTGGAAGCATCGCTGTATATATCGAAGTTCTGATTATCTCTTTGACATATAATTGACTAATGTCATTATTAACTCCATGACATAATTATATGCATATATCATAGTTATATACTTATTTTAATTATGGGTAAACCTAATAATAGTATGCTTCCGAATATTAGTTCTCAGCCCGAGTTATGAATTATATTAGTTGTATGATTATTATAGAATAGGTGAGATCCTACTTATTACCATAAAATAACTTAAGGTAGTCTTATATATTATATATAAGATATCAGTGACCCATAACCTATAATAAGTATTAACATAATTAGAACCCTACCCTATGCGTCCCTACCTAAGTTGTACCATATAACCTATACCATTAATTATATCAGTAGTAATATCATGGAACTAATGCTATACGCTAACATAGGTGAGAGTATTATAATCTCCTGTGGGTAGGTTATCAGATAATTTTCTACATGTGACTATATTATAGATTATACATAATATCATAAATTATAGTTTCTTTTCTACGCCTATATTATTCTAAATATTTAATTCCTAAAATAAGATAAAGCATCATTCATCGTTACATATCGTAACGTACTTTTCATCATAAATATCATTCATACTGGCATACCTTAAAATCATAAAACATCTTCCTACTATAAGATATGTAAAGAGGTACTTACTTGGAAGCTGCAGGAGAGGGCTTGATGTGTGTGTAGTGAGATGGTAACGGCTCTGATACCAACCTGTAACGCCCGCTTTTTTTTTTTATAGACCATCATAAATCGGCGTTACATTAACATACTTAGGCATGTAGACATCATAATGCAGCGGAAAACTTTAAACTTACACCTACATGCACTTACTATCATTCCTACCATCATAACCTGGAAGCTTGGCATATTAACTTTATACTTAGCATCATATCATACTTAGCATCATGCCATATTTTAGCATCATATCATACTTAGCATCATGTCATACATTAGCATCATGTCATAGAGTCATCTTCAAGTACTTAGTAGTAAAGGTAGAGTTCTATCATAAGACAAACAAACATATGGTCTCTTGGCCAAGTCACTATCACACACATTCTGCAATGCCCTCCTGCTGCTTCCTTATTATCCCCTTGCGTGATCTGCGGTATAAGAAAATAAGACTATAAGCACACAGGCTTAGTAAGACTCTTTCCTACCCACTAAAACCATCCGTCACTTAATCATAAACATATGAAACATTAGCATACTTAATGCTTTACTTAGATCGTCATCCTTATCATCACTTAGCATTCATTCGACATGTCATGGACATGGCTTCATCATATTCATAGCATGACATAAACATAACCATAAACATTCATGTATGGCATCATACTTGACATAAACATAAACATCATAAACATTCATAGCATGGCATAAACATAAACATCATAAATATTCATAGCATGGTATAGACACAATCCATAAACATCGTAATCATTCATAGCATGGCATAATACTTGGCATGGACATAAAATCATGGCATAACCTAATTAAAATCATGGCATCCTATACTAGCATGAGCATAAATAAAATAATGGCATTCTAACATAACATAAGCATAATTAAATCATGGCATCCTAAACTAACATGAACATAAATAGAAGCATGACATCCTAACTTAGCATAAAAATAATCAAAGCATGACATTCTAAACTAGGATAAAATCATGGCATCCTAAACTAACATGAACATAAGTAAAATCATGGCATAAAATCATGGCATTAACATAGATAAATCATGGAATAAAAATTATGGCATAACATAGATAAATCATGGCATAAAAATCATGGCATAAACATAGATAAATCATGGCATAAAAATCATGGCATAAACATAAATAAATCATGGCATAAAAATCATGGCATAAACATAAATAAATCATGGCATAACCATCCTTTTCATGAACATACTTTTCATAAACATATTTTTCATAACGTAATGCATAACATGAATGGATGCATGTAACAACTGTGCATATATATATATATATATAAAGATGCTTAATATTTAAAACATACTTTTAAATCATCATCATAACATCATTGGGCCCTGGCGTGTACCACATTCATTCATCATATGCGCGCATCCCTATGTAAATACGAGGTAGCTAATCTCGACCTACTAGGGTAAGGACAGCATCATCGGTAGTCCCGAACCGTAAGGACAGCATCATCGGTAGTCCCGAACCGTGGACAGCATCATCGGTAGTCCAGAACCGTGGACCTTACTTAGGTCCGGTACAAGCCCATAAAATAAAATAAAATACTTTGCATGCTTCATCATTCATAAGTCATTCATGGCATACTTATCATAACATAACTTGTTACGGCTCGGCCCGTCTACCGGCCCATTTACCGGTCCATATGACCGTCGTACCGTCAACCATCGACCGTGCCATTTAGCATATTCATTCATTCATCATACTTAACCTTCATTCATCATTTTCATTCTTATCATGCATAACCATGGCATATCATTCATAAACATGGCATATCATTCATAACATGGCATATCATCCATAAACATGACATATCATTCGTAAACATGGCATATCATTCATAACATGGCATATCATCCATAAACATGGCATATCACTCGTAAACATGGCATATCATTCATAACATGGCATATCATTCATAACATAGCATATCATTCATAAACATAAATCACATCTTACCATAGGGCCATTGGGACCCTTACTTGAAATAAATCTTAACTTTTACCCTATTAACCCTTATATGGCCGAAACTTGTGGAGTCCCATGGCCATGTGAAAATTCACACAATCGCCATCCATCATCCTTATATCATGGCAACACATAAACATAAGTTGAGGTTAAAGACTCAACCCTAACCCTTGGGTCCTTGGGGTTGGCCGAACCATATGGGGCCTCTAGGGTACCCCAAAAATTCCCAAAATTTATAATTAACCTCTACACATCATGAGGGAACATTAAATGACATTATCCTGATTTTTAACATATTTTTAGATATTTAAAACATGGGGGCCGAAACCCTTGAACTTAAGGTTCTGGGTTTTGCTTCTTTCATGTTGGCCGAAACATATGGGGCCTCTAGGGTATCCCAAAAATTCCCAAAAATTATACTTAATGTCTAAACATCATAAGGGAAAATTAAATGACATTATCATGATTTTTAACATATTTTTAGGCATTTAAAACATGGTGGCCGAAACCCTTGAACTTAAGGTTCTGGGTTTTGCATCTTCCATGTTGGCCGAAACATATGGGGCCTCTAAGGTATCCCAAAAATTCCCAAAAATTTTACTTAGTGTCTAACCATCATAAGGGAACATTAAATAACATTATCATGATTTTTAACATATTTTTAGACATTTAAAACATGGTGGCCGAAACCCTTGAACTTAAGATTCTGGGTTTTGCTTCTTTCATGTTGGCCGAAACTCTAGGGTGTCCTAGAGTACTCTAAAAATTCCCAAAAATTATACATAACCTCTACACATCATAAGGGAACATTACATAACATTATACAGATTTTTAGAATATTTATAGATCTTTAAATCATGGTGGCCGAAACCCTTGAACCTAAGGTTCTGGGTTTTGCTTCTTCCATGTTGGCCGAAACTCTAGGGTGTCCTAGAGTACTCTAAAAATTTCCAAAAATTATACATAACCTCTACACATCATAAGGGAACATTACATAACATTAAACAGATTTTTAGCATATTTATGGACCTTTAAATCTTGGTGGCCGAAACCTATCAACCAACCTTTCTTGGTTTTTCTTTCTTTTCCACTTCCAACCCCAAAATCCATCAATATATCATGCTAAAAATCATAAAAATCATATGAAACCATTATACCACAGGTGAGGGAGTCTTACCTTAGATTTCTTGATTTTTAGACCTTGGATGGAAAGAAGGAAGAAGACTTGACCACACCTAGCCCTTGGAAACTTGAGAAGACCTTAGATCTTGGAGGATGAGACTTTTTGTGAAGTTTTCTCAAGGGAGAAGTCCTCCTTGAGTGCTCGGAAAGAATGGAGAAGGAAGGGAGAAGCAAATGCAATTGATGGCATGAAGAATGAAACTCCCAAACCCCCTTATTAATCAACCATTAAAGTGGTGAATGAAGAGTTTTCCATGACCCTTCATCTTCTTCTACCATTTAACCACCATTCACTTCCTTTCCTCACAAGAATTCCTTGCTAGGTGAGTTGGTTAAGGCTTACATGGTTGTACAAGAGGTCCAAGGTTCAATCCTTGGCTCATGCACATTTATTTTTATTTTTATTTTTATTTCATTTATTTTATTATTTTTATAATTCCGAAAATTCCCCTAAAATCATCCATAATTATGCCAATATTCCTAAATAAAATTCTTTTATATTTATATTAATTTTACCTAATTTATATTAATTTTACCTAATTAATACCTATTTTTGGAGCCCCTTTAACGCCCATTAGCACCTAGTTTTTCTCAATTTAAATAAGAAAACATGTATTTCTAGGCCCAATTTTACATAATTATTTCTGGGCCCCTCGAAAAATTATCTAGACATGCTCAATATTTTAAGAAAATATTAAGAGAATTTTCCGGGTCGTTACAATCTAACGATTCCAATGTTTTCTTGATGTTAAGTTATGAGTTATGATGAAAAAAAGATGAAGCAAAAAGACCCTTAAAAGTTTAGGCCAAGGCTCTCAAGAAGCCATAGACTTTTTGGCCATAAGAAGATGTTTGGGTTCTTTTTGACTAGCTAATGGTTTTTAATTCCTTGTTAATGTTTGTTTAAGGGTTTTATATATATTTTAGGCCATGTTTCCCCTCTGAACATGTTCGGTTAATACCCTAAATAAGTGCAAAAAAAAAAAGTTAAAGATGTCATGTTACTTGCTAATGCTTCCTAGTGTTAGAGTATGTATTATATGCATGTTGTATGAATCAATTGCTTTTGTTTTTGTCATTTTCATGTTGATAAGAACCTTAGAAGTTTCTGATCAGTTTCTTAAATTAGGTTTTAGGATGGGTTAAGGTCACTACTTCACTTGATAATGTCTCTTGGTAATAGGATATTCAATGTATGCATGTTGTATGAGTTGTAAGATATTGTGTTGTGTTTTTATGCCATGATAACCCTATCTAAATGTTTTGATCAGTAGAGTATATGATGAATTAAGGTTGAATTAAAGGTATCCATGTTTCATCATGCCATGATAAATGAAAAGAAAAAAAAGTTAAAGATGTCATGTTACTTGCTAACATTTCCTAGTGTTGGAATATATATTATATGCATGTTGTATGAATCAATTGTTCTTATTTCTTTGTCATTTTCATGTTGATATGAACTTTAGAAGTTTATGATCAGTACCTTAAATTGGGTTTTAGGATGGGTTAAGGTCACTACTTCACTTGATTATGTCTCTTGGTAATAGGATATTCAATGTATGCATGTTGTAAGAGTTGTGTGATGTTGTGTTGTATTTTCATGCCATGATAACCCTATCTAAATGTTTTTGACCAGTAGAATATGTAACGACCCACCTTCTCTACCTTAGACGGACCGCTACTTGTCTACTATCTGACTCTAATGCACGACTAAAAATGCGGAACCTTCTTTTACTTTTTTTTTCTATTTAAATCTATCTAAAAATGATATTCTAACTTTAATAGTCATGCATGATACAATGACACATTACTAGCAATTCTAACCATTTAACTCATCACACAAGGTCCTATAACATTACTAAAGCATTATGGAATATGAATGCAACTTTTCTAAGCATATTTAAAGCAATAAAACTTAATTCAAAAGGAGACTAACAACATCTTGGCACATGCATCAAATAGCTCCATCAAAGTATCGATATTCAAAACTACTCACGCTCATACCCATCCAATGCAATCATAAGGATGTATATACTAAATAGAATGACATGGAATCTTCACTCTACAAAATTGAGCATGTAAAGCTATCCGAAGCATAAATGTTTAATAAACTCCATAACACAATAACTTGGAATTTGGAAACCTTAACCATTGCATTTCAAATAAGCTAAACTGTCTCGTCCCAAGGACCTCTCCAAGGTCAGCTACCACACACACGTCACTCAGCACTGCCTCGTCGCCTTCCTTCAGAATTGCTTGTCTTTACCTTTATCTGCAGTAAGAGGAAATGCAACTAATAAGCATAAAGCTTAGCAAGTACTATCTAGCTCACAAAATCTCGAAATGTGCAAGCATGCTTTTTAAACAATGTGAAATCACATGAGATACTTTTATGCTTAACAGAAACAAACACTGAAACATGTATAACACAAAACATGCATACTCAAGCATTAATAAGTCTTAACTCACTTTTTCTTGGCTTAACTTGAAACTTTAGCAATTCTTTAACTTTAAATCTTTCTTTAACTTTTAGAAAATTTTTGCTAAAGCATATACTTGAAAATAATAACTCATTTGGATCCACTTAAGACGTAAGTACCATCTTATGCGCGTTCCCTAAAAGGTTGGGGTAGCGAGCCGCCAATCCTAATAGAGCAGACCTTGGTCTACCAGGGCCAAGACCTTGGAATTGGACACCTGGATTTCTTTAACGACGCCCTTGGACGCCGGGTACTGGCCTTAGAAAATAAAATACTTACTTTTTCTTATCTTTAAATGTCTTGGCATTTTATCGAACACCTTGTGTGCCCAAATCCCTAAGTCTTGACTTTTGAGGATTTCGTAAGGCCTTGGCCTTCTCTTTTCTTCTTCTTTATCTTTCTTTTCTTTTCTTATAGATTTCTTAGACCCTACACTCACATAGGGTACTTTATCAAATATATATAAGCGTATAATGAACTAAGATCACATGCAAAATCTTAAACTAAAAGTAACTATTTCTTTTAAAACTTTTAAGGGAAAATTCTTGAGGAAAACTGCCTCTTACTGCAGGTGAGCAGTACTTACCTTGATATCTTGGACTTACAACCAAGAACGGCATCGGAGGTTCCGGAGAAACTCGGAGTCTCGGAGATTTCTACGCGCTCACGCGTTCCTCTCGTCGCGGGGATTCCGAATATGGGAAAATCTCTCGGAGGAGAGCCTTGGCCGGCCACCAGAGGAAAGCCCTAGGGCTTGGTGTGGTTTCGCCCAAGAGAGGAGAGGAGAGGAGCGGCGTGAGGAGGAGAGGAAGTTGCCGAACCAAAAATAAAAGAACCACTTAAGTTCTTCTATTTATACCAAGGGGTATTTCGGTCCAACTTATAACTTAACTTAATATCTCTCTATTTTCTTTCAGCACACCCCTGCTGGGGCTCCTGGTTAACCCGACCAACTTAAGTCGTTGGTCCCATGGGAGGTCTCGGGTTCAAAACTCGTCCAGGTAACTTTTTGCCGAAAACTCTATTTCTTTTAATAAAATTACTAAACGGACTCGGAAAATTCTATAAAAATATTCTAAAAATTCCTAAAAATATCTAGAATATTTCTAAAACATTTTTAAATAGTTCTAAGGACTTTAAAAACTTCAATATGGAAATTTCGGGGCGTTACAGAATATATGTTGAATTATGGTGGAATTAAAGGTATCCATGTTTCATTATGCCATGATAGATAAAAAAAAATGGAACAAGTTCCCTAGGTGTATTATCCTTAGTTTTAAATTAAACATTATGTGTTTTATGAACCATGAATGATAAGTTGGCATGTTATGAATTTTCTCTCCATGCCATGTTCATGCTTGAAAGTTATGATGATATTTATGTTTTGAATGTATGCCCATGACATGTATGACATTATGAATAAAAGAATGTCTAAAGAGTAATTTCTAAGAAAAGAAAAGAAATGACGAACGAAATTGCTATGGAAAGAAAAGGAATCATGTATGCTATTTTACTTTATGTATTGGCTTGTACCGGATCTTGAAAAAGGTCCAAAGGTTGGGCTCCTAAGCAAGGCCCCGGTTCTGGACTACTGTAGTTGTCCCTAGGCTAGAGGTTGCCTAGTACCTTAGTAGGTCGGGATAGCTATCTCGTACTCTACTAAGGGATGCTCGCAAATGATGAATGGGTACAAGCCAGGGATCCCAATGATGATGATATGTTAATGTTCAAGTATTATATTATATATATTTTTCAAAGAGTATCCTTAATGTTTATGCACATGTTTATGTTTAATGATATTGCATATGCTATGTTTAAGGTTTATGCACATGTTTATGTTTAATGATATTGCATATGTTATGCTTAATATTTATGCACATGTTTATGTTTAATGATATTGTATATGCTATGTTTAATGTTTATGCACATGTTTATGTTTAATGATATTGTATATGTTATGTCTAATGTTTATGCACATGACTATGTTTTAAAGATTATGCGAATGTTAGGTCCTTTAAGTATTTACTCATGCCATATGTCCTTAATAACAACACACATATTCATGTTTTAAGTGGTTATGCTTATGTGCTTTAGATGCTTAAGGTGTTGATTCATGTTATATGTTTATGTCAAATGATGTAGATTTCTACTTATATATGATGTACGGATTTTGTGAGTAAGCAAGGAGCTTACTAAGCATTTTATGCTTAGTGTCTACCTTCTTATGTTGTAGATCAAACTAAAGGGGAAGCAGCAGGAGGGCATGTGTGTGTGTGGCAGTGACTTGGCAGAACGATCTTACTGTTGTCTTTACTCTTACTTATAGACTTATTTCTCATGGACTTAATGTTGCTACTTATAAACTGCATGTGTTAGTTCTTATGTTTACGCTTACTACTTGTTGGAGTTGAAGTTCTTTATGATACACATGCTTAATGTAGAACTATATACTCTCTTGTTAAATATGCTATGCTATGATTCACATGCTTAAAGTAGTTTAGTTAGAAAGAAATTTATCCAATTGCATATGTTCATAATTTAGTATTATTTCCGCTGCTATATTTACGCTTCATATGCAATAATGTACGAAAGAAAAAAAAGTAACGCGTCGCTCACGTAAGGGGCGGGCGTTATAGTTGGTGAAGGGGCTACCTATGATCAAGTATGAGAAGACCAAATTGTGTGATGCATGCCAAGAGGGTAAGCAATCAAAATCATCACACAAAGGTAAAACCCTAACCACTACTACTTTACCATTAGAGCTTTTACACATTGACTTGTTTGATTGCCATAGTACTCCCTCACTAGTAGGGAGTAAATATTGTTTAGTTATAGTAGATGACTTTTCTAGGTTTACTTGGGTATTCTTTATGAAACATAAGGACAATACCTTAGAAATTTTTATAGGCTTTAGTAAGAGGGTAGAAAATGAAAAACAACTAAAGATTAACCGAATTAGGAGTAACCACGGTGGGGAGTTCCAAAATTTAAGTTTCTCACAATTTTATGTAGAAAATGGGTATAAGCATGAATTCTCATGCCCAAAGACTCCTCAACAAAATGGGGTAGTTGAGAGGAGAAACAGAGCCCTACAAGAAGCTGCTAGGACTATGCTTAATGCATACTCCCTTCCTAGCTACTTTTGGGCTGAAGCGGTTAATACCGCTTGTTACATTCAAAATCGGGATTTGGTACATATGTTCTTAGGGAAAACCCCCTTTGAGTTATGGAATGGGAGAATTCCACAAGTCCACTACTTTTGGGTCTTTGGATGTAAGGTCTATATTCTAAATACCAAAGATGACCTAAGGAAGTTTGAGTCAAAAGCCGATAAAGGAATTCTAGTTGGTTATTCATCCACTAGTAGGGGTTATAAAGTTTACAACAAAAGAACAAAGGTGATTGAGGAGTCTTCTAATGTTGATTTCGATGAAACTACAAATACCTACC
The DNA here is from genome assembly GCA_024364735.1 of Boesenbergia rotunda. Classification (NCBI taxonomy): domain Eukaryota; kingdom Viridiplantae; phylum Streptophyta; class Magnoliopsida; order Zingiberales; family Zingiberaceae; genus Boesenbergia; species Boesenbergia rotunda. Next base: position 96,151 of record JAGFNQ010000368.1, on the reverse strand, counting down.
CTAGGAAAGCCTCAATTGATAAGGATATGGAAGAAGTCCAACCCCTTGCCCAAAGAATCCAAGACCTACATTTGGAAGGCAATGATCAAGGGGGATTAAGAAGTACCCTAGAGGATGAGGAAGAAGTAGTCAATGAATCCACAACCTCTAGGCCCTTGAGACATCATCAAGATTACCCAATTGACCAAATAGTGGGTGATGTCACTCAAGGAGTAAGGACTAGGTCCTATTTTAGAGACCAAACTAGTCAAATCGCCTTAATCTCTTAATTAGAACCTAAGTCTATTGATGAAGCATTGGGAGATGTAGATTGGGTCTTAGCAATGCAAGAGGAGCTAAATCAATTTGAGAGAAGTGAGGTTTGGGAGTTGGTTCCTAGGCCTAATGATTGCACCATTGTAACCACAAGATGAGTCTTTAGAAACAAGCTAGATGATCAAGGCAAAATCACTAGGAACAAGGTTAGGTTGGTAGTTAGGGGGTTCAACCAAGTTGAGGGATTAGACTATGATGAGACCTATGCCCCCGTAGCTAGATTAGAATCCATTAGAATTCTACTAGCCTATGCCGCTCACATGGGTTTCACACTTCACCAAATGGATATAAAGTCGGCATTCCTTAATGGGATCATTAAGGAAGAGGTCTATGTAGGACAACCCTCCGGGTTTGAGGACCCTAACTATCCAAGACATGTTTACAAATTGAGAAAAACCTTATATAGATTGAAACAAGCTCCCCGGGCTTGGTATGAAAGGCTTTCTTCGTTTCTAGTGTCTAAGGGGTTTAGGAGAGGAACAATTGATCGTACTTTGTTTCAAAATCTAAGGATAAGGACATTTTTGTTGCCCAAGTGTATGTAGATGATATCATTTTTGGGTCAACAAATAATGACTTTCTACAAGAATTCATCAAATGTATGGAAGATGAATTTGAGATGAGTCTTGTAGGAGAGCTAACCTTCTTTTTAGGACTACAAGTTAAGCAAACAAATGAAAGAACACATGTATTTCAAACTAAGTATGCTAAGGAAATGCTTAAGAAATTTGGTCTAGAAAATGCTAAGGTAGCATCTACACCCATAGGAACCAATGTGAAAATGGATAGTGATATTGAAGGGAAAATGGTAGACTCAAAGCAATGTAGGAGCATGATTGGGAGTCTATTGTACCTTACCGCTAGTAGACCCGATATACTTTTTACGGTAGGTATGTGTGCAAAGTATCAATCATGTGCCAAAGAGTCTCATTTGGTTGTAGTGAAGAGGATCCTAAGATATGTAAAAGGTACCCTCAATGTTGGGCTTTGGTATCCTAGAACCCCTAATGTTGATCTTATTGGATACACTGACTCGGACTATGCAGGGTGTAAGCTTGATAGGAAGAGTACTAGTGGAGGGTGTCAATTCCTTGGGTCTTCCTTGGTTAGTTGGAGTAGTAGGAAACAACCATGTGTTGCCCTATCAACCACGGACGACGAATATGTGACAATGGGTGGATGTGTTTCCCAACTACTTTGGATCATGCACACTTTAGAAGATTATGAGTTACATTATTTCAAAGTCAAAGTCTTGTGTGATAATGTAAGTGTTAGTGATATGAGAGAAGTGTCCTAAGGCAATCGCCTTATGATTGTAAACATTTATTTCAATAAATGATAATTCACTATTTGAGTATACATGTTTGTGTATTTGATTGGGATCTTAAACTCATCTACTGAATGTCCGCCATACAATTCACAGCATAAGAAAATTTGTGATGGGATCACAACTAGTGATTATCTCTAAATGTGCAAATGTGAAGTGTTGGAAATATCCCTAGTCGATGAATTGATAGATACGGACATTATCAATTCTGTTGAGACTAGCATGGGTTATTCTCTAATCAGCTGATTCTCACTGGCTGGTGACATTGGGATGTCCGGAGATAAACATGGATGCTAGTTAAGGGAACTAGTTCATTGGAGTGACTAGCTGTAAGACTTCATATGGGAATCTACATATAGCTATGTCAATGAAGATCTTACTGTAGCTTAAGTGCGATGTTCCTTTGACTTGCGGTGTTCAAGTCATCTTGGTCATGGAGACTTATACTTTGACATCTTATGCAAGCATCTCCAAGGAGGTGTGGACCCAGGATGATCGGGTATAAGCCGAAGTGCCCGAAGATGTTTGAACAGCCTACAAAGGATTCACCACTCCTTGCGAGGAGATGTATACCCAGGCCTATCGTCGGATTGTTACTCAAAGCCTCTGGCCAGAGTATATCATGTTTAGAGTGCGAGTCTCTAAAATACATGAGAGTAATTAGAAATCCAAAGGACGAGAAAGACATTACTTGGGCTAGGTGTGACGTAGTCAGCCTAGTAGGGACTGAAACCAATGACCGTGTCCTGAACTAAGTGGGTATAAGGTGGTGAAGGGAATGAGGCACGATTCATTAGAGCTGCTGAAGGGTTTCAGAATAATTTCTTCTGAGGTCAAACCGTTGATCTTTCGATTAATTGGTGATCATGATATACTACTAGGTGCCACTCATGATCGTTCTATAATTGGTTGATTATAGACGGCCAACATAAATCGAAAGCCTATTTAGTCACACGCACTACGAGTAATCCGAGGGATTTAAAACGAGTTGAAAATTGAATTTTCCGATCAAGAGAAATAAGTTGAATCTGAGTTAATCAGAGGCGCAATGGAAGCTAAAAATGGCTAAGTCTTTTGAAGGTTTTTTGGGCGAATTAAATGAGTTTAATTCACGACCGGTTCGGGTTGATTTGGCCGGCCAAAGAGGGTACCAAACCCCCTTTGGGTGGCCGGCCACAATAGAGGGATTAAACCAATTTATTTGGTTTAATTAATAAAATAAATCTAGTGCGATTTATTTTATAAATTATGGATAAATAAATATATATAAATAAATTTATAGAAATTTATTCTTTTATGGAAGATTAAAATAATCCATGAATTGGTTTATTTTAATTTTATAAAATCAATTACGAATTGATTTTTCCATAATAAGAAAGTTTATAAATTTCTTATAAAAATTTATTCCATAATTTAAAGAGAAGAAGAATTAGTTTTATTATAAATTAGTTATAATAAGACTCGGTTTAAACGGAAAAATTAATAAGAAAATTTATAAGATAAATTTCTTATAACTAATTTCGTTAAATCCGTTAATTCGGTTTAGAGGGAGACTTAGCAAAGGAGTTGCTACTATATAAAGGAACCAAAGGCTAGCCCTTATTCCTAATCAATCAACTAACCGTAATTAATCTCCTCTCCTCTTCTCTCTCTCTCCCTCTCGGTATGCGGCACCGAACGAGAGAGGCAGCAGCTCTTCTCCACGTAGAGCGGCGCCAAACAACATTGTTTTCTTCTCCATGCTTGAGTGCAACGGAACGGGAGCATGCATGGGTTGTACATGCAAACGGGATTCATCATGCATGGGCAGTGGATTCAACCGTGGCTTCTCCATGCAAGTCATGGACTTGTTTTGCAACGGAACGGGAGCATGTATGGGTTGTACATGCAAACGGGATTCATCATGCATGGGCAGTGAATTCAACCATGGCTTCTCCATGCAAGTCATGGACTTGTTTTGCATGCTTCAAGCGGTTGGAGAAAGTTGTTGCTACAAGCAGTGAATTCAACCTCTTGGTGGTTAGTTTCCTATTTTCTCTCTTGTTGTTCTAGTTGTGCCTATAGAGAATCTAGTAGTTCTCGTCGGCACAAAACTCGTGACTTTGTGAAGTCATCCCGAAGAGAACTCGGCGTGGACGCGAATAGAGGCGGAGCTTCCAAGGGACGCTACGGTTGGATCTCGTCCCTTTTCTTCGAGTTACGCGAGGTATAAAAGTAAATTAGTTTACTTTTCGCAAAATTGTATTGTATGATTATGTCAACAGACCATAGGGTTGCATGCTAGATACGAAGTTAAAATAATTTAGGAAATTATTTTATGCAAACTCTTCCGCTGCACGTAAAAATTCTAAATTTTACGAACTCGTATCCTTGTCAACATGCACCCGGTCCCAACAGTAAGTATAATCAATTTGACTAAGAATCCGGTTCACCATTCTAGGACAAAACACATTGAAGTGAAGCATCACTTCATTAGGGACCATGTGGCAAGGGGAGACATAGAACTACACTATGTTGAATCAAAGTCAAACCTAGCCGACATTTTTACCAAGCCTCTTCCCGAATCGGAATTTACATCCATAAGAAGAGGCCTTGGAATGTGTTTTGTAGAAGTCTAGGATGAACTTTGGGGTAATAGATTGGGAAAAGTGTGTTTGATCCATTAGGATGATACAATTGGATCACTTGTGCTTGTGGCATAGTGTTGAATCAAGAAAAGTATCAAAATATGAAAACTTGACCAACTATGGGAAAGCAAGTGTTTAATCAATGGACACTTTGCCCAAAAATCATGGTTGGACATTTTAAACATTTGAAAACCATTTCATGTCATATATGTTTTATCATGAGCTTAGAAGAAATTTGAATGCATAACTAGGTTGTAATATTGATACTTTCTTAGTGGTTTTCAACATTTTTGAAGTTTGGTCAAATGTCAAGCATGTTTAAAATTTTATATGAACTGATATTTTTCCTTGATAGAATATATAATTTTAAGCATGCCTGCAAATTTTTACCAATTGTAGAATTTTCTGGATTTTTTGGGAGGTTTCTGAAATTCGATAGAAAAGCTAAAAAATCTGACTGAAAGCGTATCAGTCGACTGCCCCCTGGGCATTCGACTGGCACGCCTGGTTTCAGTTGCTGAACAATTTTTCAGAAATCGAGTTTTCTCTCATTTGATGCCATGGGTTTGGGTTGCTTGAGGCAATCATTTTGATGGTGTCAAAGGGTGAGAATAGATGGTTTAACTTAGATTTTTGACTTAAAATGGGTGCTTTAAGTTAGTTGTTTAACTTAAATCTTGGAGTATGATTGAAAATTAGAAATGGATAAAGGCATAGGTTAAGGGGGAGGGTACCTCTTAGGTTTTACTATGTTTTATACTCTTAATTGTTGTTGCTTGTTGTTAAGTCGGGAACTTAACTTGGATTATGAGTAGAATTGAAAATGGGAGAAGACATGGATTAAGGAGGAGGTTACCTCTTAGGTTTTTGATATGTCTTATGTTTTCCTTTTCAATTGCTACTAATATTTATTGTTGTTGACTGGTATATTTTATCCCTAACTTAAACATATTGCCACACATCAAAAAGGGGGAGATTGTTGAGGCAATCAACCCTAGAATGATTGGGAAGATCATGGTTTTAATGTGTGTGCCAATAAGTTTAAGGTTAGGGTGTTATGTTGTATTTGATATGTGTGATTGAGTTTGCAGGACTTGGAGAATCACACGTGGAGAACATATCCGAGGGACGAGAGCTGACGGAGGAGAGCTCCAACGGTAAGCCGGGAAGTGGACTTCAAGGGCACACGTGAAGGGTGGCATGGAGGCAAGCCAAGGGAAGGCTTGTGTGCGCATCCGAGGGACGATAGCTAGAGGAAGAAGACTTCAATGGGCAAGCCAAGGTAGCAGACCTGAAGGCACACGTGAAGGAGAAGGTTTGGAGTGGCTGTAACTGAGCTGAGAGGCAGGGCAGTCGACTGGCCAGAGGGCAGTCGACTGCCAAAATTCACAGAGAATTTACAGCCTCGGACCAGTTGACTGCCCCAGGGGCAGTCGACTAGTGCGGGGCTGGATAGCCTGCGAGGTTGTTCTGTTCTCTTATAAAAGGAGGACTTTTCCGCACGTGAACGTAACAGTTTTACACTATAACGAAGTGTTGTTCGTGCATAGAGTCTTCAAATCTTCCTCTCTCTCTATCCATTACATTCTGTAAAGAGGAAGACAACGCCTTTGTAAAGGTTTCTCCACCTGAAAGAGACTTTTCATAGTGGAGGTGAAGTACGCGCATGGATCCTTGGATTAGTCACCCATTCGGGTGGATACCAAGTAAAAGTACTTTGAGTTAGCATTGTTGTTTTGAATTTTGCATATTTTGTTTGTGCTGCGCTAACAATCTTGTAGAGAAATTCGACAAAGTGCTATTCACCCCCGCCCCCTCTAGCATCGCCTTTGATCTATCAGGATAGAGGGGTCAGATGTATGACATTTTAAAGACAGCATAGTCTTTTAGTATAAGTGGGATCAGATTGTTGGGATGTATACTAAAAGCCTTGTCTTTTCTATATACATCTACATTTTAAAGAGAATCACATAATCACATGTTGCATATTTATATTAGTATATGCACAAAATATCTGATACATTGCATTGTTGATAACATGGTGCGTGGTGATGCATAGAAGATCGTGTTATCAGTTCCTTGTAGAAGTATAAGAAAGAGGCTCACAACCGAGATGGAATTGGACAAACCATCGGGATAGTTGTAGTGTAATTAGATGTGGTTTATCTTAACCATAGAATTACACTAGTGCACTTTGTGTGCATTGAGTAGGAACAAAATAGAGGTCATCCAATTTTGTACTGACTTCATAAATTGGATTAGACCTCAGATTTATATTATGGAGTACAATCTCTAAATCTCGAAATAATTATGGGCACGTATAATTAATTATTATTTCTTTGACTTACCAATCGGCGAGATTCAATCTGCTAAATTGATAGGCACGGAAAATTGGGAAATAATATTAATTATATGGTGTGATGTTGATTATTGACGGAATCCGTGTCCTGGTGAGTCGGGATGATGATAACCCCTAGATGTGCTCATAAGGATCATCGTGTCAAATCTTGCTAGTGGATTATGGTCCAACATGATCAAAGATTGAGTGGTACTAGTCAAGGATCAAGAAGATGATTAATTAAAATTGTCAATAATTTAAATTAATCGTCGAACATTCGATATCTTAAACATGGGGAGATGGACGACTCATAATAGGTGAAGCCCATATAAAAATATGGGGGTTGGTGAGGAAGTTCAATGGGATCCTTTAGTAGAATGAATCTCCATTAATGGATCGGATTTGGATCCATTGGTAGGCCAAAACCCAACTCCTCTTCATGGTCGCTACCATAGCCCTATAAATACCCCAACGTTTCATGAAACCAAGAACGAATCATCCATATCAATCCCCATGATCCTTTTGTTTTTCCTTAATTCTTCTCTCTCCTAGGGGTTATTGGCGCCGGCGGGATAGAGGGAGAAGAAGTAGCCGACTGAGACAGATTGGAAGCTCTTCCTCTTGGTTTTCTTCACCGGTTCCCTCCCCAGAGCGTGCGCTGTAACGACCCAACCCATTTGGCAACCCATTTGGCGACCCCTTTATTTTTCTATGGGTCGTCGACCATCGACCATGTCGTTACTCTTTTTAGGACTTTCCACCCCTGGCCAGTGGATTTTTGCCTTCCCCAGGATTCGAACTCTAGACCTCCAAGCTTAAGTACTACAGTTTATGAATCCTGGTAACCAAATGGGTCGCCAAATGGGCCGCCAAATGGGTCGGGTCGTTACATAAAAAGGCGCCTTTTTATGTAACAACCCGAGCCATTTGGCGGCCCATTTAGTGACCCCTTTATTTTTCTGTGGGTCGTTGATCGTCAACCGTGCCGTTACTCTTTTGGACATCCCAACCCTGGCCAGTAGATTTTTGCCTTCCCCAGGATTCGAACCCTAGACCTCCAAGCTTAAGTACTAGAGTTTATGAATCCTGGTAATCAATTGAGCCTGGCTCAATTGGTTACCAGAATTCATAATCTCTAGTACTTATGCTTGAAAGTCTAGAGTTCGAATCCCGGGGAAGGTAAAAATCCACTGGCCAGGGCTGGGATGTCCAAAAGAGTAACGGCACGGTCAACAATTGATGACCCACAGAAAAATAAAGGGGTCGCCAAATCGGCTGCCAAAAGGGTCGGGTCGATACATAGTGCCTTTTTATGTAACGACTCGACCCATTTGGCAGCCCATTTGGCGACCCCTTTATTTTTCTGTGGGTCGTCGACCGTCGACCGTGCTGTTACTCACTAGGACATTCCACCCCTGGCCAGTGGATTTTTGCTTTCCCCAGGATTCGAACTCTAGGCCTCCAAGCTTAAGTACTAGAGTTTATGAATCTTGGTAACCAATTGAGCCAACCCGGCCCATTTGGCGACCCCTTATTTTTCTGTAGGTCGTCGACCGTCGATCGTGCCATTACTTATAGGACTTCCCACCCCTGGCCAGTGGATTTTTGCCTTCCCCAGGATTCGAACTCTAGGCCTCCAAGCTTAAGTACTAGAGTTTATGAATCCTGGTAACCAATTGAGCCTGACTCAATTGGTTTCCAGGATTCATAAACTCTAGTACTTAAGCTTGGAGGTCTAGAGTTCGAATCCTGGGAAAGGCAAAAATCCACTGGCCAGGGGTGGAAATTCCTAAAAGAGTAACGGCACGGTCGACGGTCAACGACCCACAGAAAAATAAAGGGGTCGCCAAATGGGCCGCCAAATGGGTCAGGTCGTTACATGTGCGATCCCATAGAGAGAAGAACGGTGGCCGTCGATGTGGGATAATAGAAGTTCTTCCTTCTTTTGTTGTCGCCGGCGGCGAGAGGGAAGGAGGGAGATGTTCGGTGTTGGGGTATTGCTTAGCGGTTTCCCAAGCAATCATGGGGTCAAACCAGAGAGACCTCTTTATGTCTACGGATTAAAAATTTAATCCGAATAGAGACCCGTCTCCCAAACGACCGTCTCGTCGTCGTGTTAATTAATACAAGTTACAACTTAGCCAAAACCAAGGTTAAGGCCTTGTAACTTTCCTGATTAATTAACCATGGAAAAGACGACGAATGGATCGCCGGTTTTTGTGTTTATCTTTGGGGTCCATGACTTAATTAATTATCATATTAATTAACAAATAATTAATCTACGATAATTAATTAACCACATGTAATTAAATCAAACATGAAATAATAACATGAAAAGGAAAGACGGAGCTAGGGAGAGTTATACCTCGTTGTTTACCTCGCGGTCTTCTATCTTATGACCCTCCTCTCCTGGACGTTGTGTGGGCAACGAGCTACCAAGACACGGAGTCACTAAGGTCTAATTAATCCTTTCCCTCTTCCCTCCTTTGAGCCAAACACCAAACCCTAGGGTTAGGGTTTGGCTCACCACCGGCGACCCTTCAAGGAAGAGGAGACGAGATCGAGAAGAAGAACTCTTCTTCTTCACCTCCACACGAGCCAACCTTTCCTACTTCTTCCTTTCTCGTGGCAGCAAATCCACAAGAATGAAGAGCTCCTCTAACCTCTCCCTTTGCCGGCGACAAACACCAAAAGGGAGAGAGACCTTCCCGTCGGCAACCACCCTTCTTCCTCCTTTGCTTCCACGAGCCACAAAGGAGAAGAGAGCTCCTCCGTGTCCTATGAACCTCCGCAATAGAAGATGTGGAAGACGAGAAGAGGAGAGGAAGGAGGATGTTGTTGGGACCGGGTGCATGTTGACAAGGATACGGGTTCGTAATATTTTAAAATTTTACGTGCAGCGGAAGAATTAGCATAAAATAATTTCACAAATTATTTTAACCACGTATCTAGCATGCGACCTTATGATGTGTGGACGTAATCATAAATTAAAACATTGCGGAAAAGTAAACTAATTTACTTTGTACCTCGCGTAACTCGAAGAAAAGGGACGAGATCCAACCGTAGCGTCCCTTGGAAGCTTCCCCTCTATTCGCGTCCACGCCGAGTTCTCTTTGGGATGACTTCGCAAAGTCACGAGTTTTGTGCCGACGAGAACTACTAGATTCTCTAAAGGCACAACTAGAAGAACAAGAGAAAAGAATGGAAACTAACCAACAAGAAACGGAATCTAAATTCCGGGAAGAGAGGAGTTGCGATCTGCTTCTTCTTCTTCTTGTTTGGCTCCTTCTTGGTGATCCTTGCTCACGCCAACCCTTGGAAGGGTGAGGTTGCGCCGGCCCTAGGTTGGACAAGGGGCGCCGGCCCTAAGAGTGGCAAGGGGCACCGGCCCTAGGAGGGAAGGAGAAGGAGAAGAGAATAAGAGAGAGAGGGAGAGAATTAATCTCTTGATTACTCTATTGATTAAGGAATTAAAGTCTAGCCTTGGTTCCTTTATATAGTAACCTCTCCCTTGCCAAGTCTCCCTCTTAACGGAATTTTCATAAGAAATTTATCCTATAAATTCTCTTATTAATTATTCCGTTTAAGCCAAGTTTTATTATAACTAACTTTATAATAAAACAAATACCTTCTCTCCTTTTATTATGGAATAAATTTTATAAGAAATTTATAAACTTTATTATTATGGAAAAATCAATTCATAATTGATTTTATAAAATTAAAATAAATCATTCCATGGATCATTTTAATTTCCATAAAAGAATAAATTTCTATAAATTTATTTATATAAATTTCTTTACACAAATTTATTTATCCATAATTTATAAAACAAATCGTTCTTGATTTATTTTATTAATTAAACCAAATAAATTGGTTTATCCTCCTTTTAATGGCCGGCCAAACCAAAGAGGGTTGGCACCCTCTTTGGCCGGCCAAACCGAGCCGAACCGTCGCGAATTAAACTCATTTAATTTGCCCAATAAGCCTTCAAAAGACTTACCCATTTTAAGTTTCCGTTGCGCCTCTGATTAACTCAGATTCGTCTTATTTCTCTTGATCGAAAAATCCAATTTTCAACTCGTTTTAAATCCCTCGGATTACTCATAGTGCGTGTGACTAAATAGGCTTTCGATTTATGTTGGTCGTCTATAATCAACTAATTATAGAACGATCATGAGTGGCACCTAGTAGTACATCATGACCCCCAATTAATCGAAAGATCAACGGTTTGACCTCAGAAGTAATTCTGAAACCCTTCAGCAGCTCTAATGAATCGTGCCCCATTCCCTTCACCATCTTATACCCACTTGGTTCAGGACACGGTCTATATGTGTCAGTCCCCACTAGGCTGACTACGTCACACCTAGCCCAAGTAGTGTCTTTCTCGTCCTTTGGATTTCTAATTACTCTCATGTATTTAAGAGACTCGCACTCTAAACATGATATGCTCTGGCCAGAGGCTTTGAGTAACAATCCGACGATAGGCCTGGGTATACATCTCCTCGCAAGGAGTGGTGAATCCTTTGTAGGCTGCTCAAACATCTTCGGGTACTTCGGCTTATACCCAATCATCCTGGGTCCACACCTCCTAGGAGATGCTTGCTTAAGATGTTAAAGTATAAGTCTCCATGACCAAGATAACTTGAACACCGCAAGTCAAAGGAACATCGCACTTAAGTCGCAGTAAGAACTTCATCGACATATCTATATAGATTACCATATGAAGTTTTACAGCTAGTCACTCCAATGAACTAGTTCCCTTAACTAGCATCCATGTTTATCTCCGGACTTCCCAATGTCACCAGCCAGTGAGAATCAGCTGATTAGAGAATAACCCATGCTAGTCTCAACAGAATTGATAGTGTCCGTATTTATCAATTCATCGACTAGGGATATTTTCAATACTTCACAATTGCACATTTAGAGATAATCACCAGTTGTGATCCCATCACAAATTCTCTTATGCTGTGAATTGTATTGCGGACATTCAGTAGATGAGTTTAAGATCCCAATCAAATACACAAACATGTATACACAAATAGTGAATTATCATTTATTAAAATAAATGTTTACAATCATAAGGCGATTGCCTTAGGACACTTCTCTCATATCACTAACAAACTCCCACTTGGCCTAATGCCAATCGCTACGGTATCCAATACCACAGGCTCTAACATGACCCTCAAACTTGTTTTGAGGCAAGGCCTTAGTTAATGGATCCGCTAAATTTCTTTCAGTAGAAATTTTCTCAATTTGTATATCATTCCTACTTATAATCTCTCTGATCAGATGATAGCGGCGAAGCACGTGTTTGGATCGCTGATGAGACCTTGGTTCCTTTGCTTGTGCAATAGCTCCATTGTTGTCGCAGTAAACCGGCACTGCTTCACCAATGGTTGGAACCACACCAAGTTCGGAGACAAACTTCTTGATCCAGACTGCTTCTTTTGCTGCTTCCGAAGCTGCGATATATTCTTCTTCCGTGGTAGAATCCGCTACGGTGTCTTGTTTGGAACTCTTCCAACTTACTGCGCCTCCATTCAAAGTAAACACGTATCCAGACTGAGATTTGGTGTCATCCTTATCCGTCTGGAAACTGGCATCTGTATACCCACGTATTACCATATCTCCTTCTCCATATATTAGGAACACATCCTTAGTTCTTCTTAAGTAGTTAAGGATTGTCTTGACAGCCGCCCAATGATCCATTCCTGGATCCGACTGGTATCTGCTTGTGACGCTCAAAGCATACGATACATTGGGCCTTGTACATAAAATAGCATACATGATAGATCCTATCGCGGATGCATAGGGAATCTTATTCATGCAAATCCTCTCGTCTTCTGTGCGCGGACACATAGACTTTGAAAGGTTGATCCCATGCCTGATGGGAAGGTAACCTTTCTTGGATTCCGACATGCTAAACCTTTTTAGCACTCGGTCTATATACGTAGACTGCGAAAGACCAAGCAACCGTTTTGTTCTATCTCTATAGATTCTAATCCCAAGGATATAGGTTGCTTCTCCCAGGTCTTTCATGGAGAAAGTTTTGGACAACCAAATTTTAACTGTCTGTAAAACTGATATATCGTTTCCTATAAGTAAAATGTCATCGACATATAATACTAGGAATACGACTGCACTCCCACTAACCTTCTTGTACACACAAGGTTCGTCAGGATTTTGTGAGAAATCAAACTCTTTGATTGTCTCATCAAAACGGATGTTCCAGCTCCTGGATGCTTGCTTCAGTCCATATATGGATCGTCGAAGCTTGCATACTTTGGTTTTATCAACCGATGTGAAACCTTCAGGTTGTATCATGTATACATCCTCAAGCAGGTTTCCATTAAGGAAAGCTGTTTTCACATCCATTTGCCATATCTCATAATCATAATGAGCTGCTATGGCTAGGAGCATCCGAATGGATTTAAGCATGGCTACTGGCGAATAGGTTTCGTCATAATCAATTCCTTGTTTTTGACGATATCCTTTTGCCACTAATCTAACCTTAAAGGTAACAACATTACCTTCCATGTCGGTTTTCTTCTTGAAAACCCACTTGCACCCTTTGGGTTTAATCCCTTCATGTGGGTTAACCAAGTCCCATACTTGATTTTCGTACATGGAATCCATTTCTGACTTTATGGCTTCAAGCCATTTGTCCCTTTCTGAATTTTTCAGAACATCTTCATAACTGATAGGTTCGTCATCGCTTATGAGTAAGACGTCATTCGATTCACTTATGAGAAATCCATATCTCTCTGGAATATTGCGTGTCCTATCAGATCTACGAAGAGGTGGTGTTGTTTTAGGTTCAACTGATAGCTCATCATTATGAGTTATTGGTTGTGGGTCTAGACTAGGTGTCTCTGTGATGTCGATTGGAGTTTCTTGAACTTCATCAAGTTCAATGTCACTCCCACTATTTTCTTGTAAAAGAAATTCTCTTTCCAGAAATACAGCATGCCTTGAAACAAACACCTTTTGTTCCAAGGGATGATAGAATTGGTAACCCTTCGTTTCCTTAGGGTATCCAATAAATAGACATTTATCAGACTTAGCATCCAATTTGTCTGATATAGTCTGCTTCATATAAGCAGGACAACCCCATATCTTAAGGTGAGTTAAGTGAGGTTTCTTACTATTCCATGTCTCATATGGAGTAGTGGAGACTACCTTGGTCGGGACTCTGTTTAGCAAGTAAACAGCTGTCTTAAGTGCATAGCCCCAAAAGGATTTTGGAAGAGTTGCATGATTCATCATCGACCTAACCATGTCCATTAGGGTTCGGTTGCGCCTCTCAGATACACCATTATGCTGTGGTGTATACTGCGGAGTCCATTGGGACAATATCCCATTGTCCCTAAGATAATCTTGAAACTCTTGACTTAAGTATTCACCACCCCGATCGGATCGAAGTATCTTAATACTTTTGCCAAGCTGTTTCTCTACTTCATTTCTGAACTCTTTGAATTTCTCAAAAGCTTCAGATTTGTGTTTCATCAAGATCACGTACCCGAATCGTGAGTGATCATCGATAAAGGTGATGAAGTAGCTATAGCCTCCTTGTGCTAGAGTTGACATTGGTCCACATACATTAGTATGTATTAGACCAAGCAATTCTCCCACTGGATTACCTTTTCCGGAAAAGAGTAATTTGGTCATCTTGCCTTTTAAGCATGATTCGCATGTATCAAATGAACCGGGTTCAAATGATTCCAGAATTCCACATCGGTGTAATTCGGTCATGCGTTTCTTACTTACATGGCCAAGACGACAATGCCACGTGTAGGAGTCTATTCGATTATCTATTCGAGCACGTTTGTTGCTAACTTCAATATTGAAAACGTCACCGGATAAATCTAACATGTAGATACCATTGCACACTGTTCCATTTTCATAAAGAACGTCATTTAAAGTTATGTAACAACAATTGTTACTAAAAGTTAAATGATAACCCTTTTCATTCAAACATGAAATAGATACAATGTTCTTTATTAACGAAGGAACAAAATAACAATTATCCAATTCTAAGACACGTCCAGTGGGGAGCTTTAGCAAATATGTTCCGATGGCAATAGCAGCAATCTTTGCTCCATTTCCAACTCGCAAATTCGCTTCTCCTTTGACGAGTCTTCTTCTATTCCTTAGCCCCTGTATGTCATTACATATATGTGAGCTACACCCAGTATCAAGTACCCAGGTATTTGAGGAAATAGAGTGACATTCAATAACGAAGATACCTGAAGAGGATGGGGCATCGGATGCCTTCTTCTTCAAGGACTCAAGATAAACCTTGCAGTTTCTTCGCCAGTGACCCTCCTTGCCACAATGATGGCAAGTTCCTTTTGGTTTCTTTTCAGTCTTTTTGGCCTTTTTCTTCTTTCCTTTATTCTGTTCTTTGGCCTTCCTCTTAGAACCTTTCTTCGAGGAACCAACTAACAGTACCGTCTTTTGATCCGGCTTTACAGAAGGCTCCACAGTCTTCAGCAGGTTGAGCAACTTAGGAATGGTGGTCTCTAGTTTGTTCATCCGATAGTTCATCACAAATTGTGAATAACTTATGGGCAAACAACTCAGAATTAAGTCAATACTTAGTTCATGATCCATTGCAAAACCGAGTGTGTTTAGTCGCTCAATGTACCCCAACATCTTTAACACAAACTGCGAGGCAGAAGTGCCATCCTGCATCTTAGTGGTGAAGAGGAGTCTGGAGACTTTGAACCTTTCGGATCTCGCTTGCTCTTCAAACAACTCATGAAGATGGAAGATGATGGTATAAACATCCATATGCTCATGTTGCTTTTGTAACTCAGGTACCATAGAGGCTAGCATGATGCAACTTGCAAGTTCAGAATCGGTCACATGTTTCTGATAGGCCACTAGCTGGTCCGGAGTTGCACCTTCCGGAGGATGGTTGGGAGGTTGATATTCAAGGACATAGGCAAGCTTCTCTGCCTTGAGGACTATCCTCAGGTTTCGAAGCCAATCCATGAAGTTTGGCCCAGTCAGTTTATTGGTGTCCAAAATGGAATGCAAATTCAGAGAAGACATGATCGAGTGATTATCCTAGAAATACAAATTGAGATTATGTGAGAAGAATGATTAAAGAATGTATCATACATTAATAAAAATCCTATTTATTTTTCAAATTGAATAACCCTTTTTATCAATTCGGGAGATCGTAGGAACATCTCCAAATAGGTTGATATCCAACCATAGATAAGAACAACCATAGCTGTGGTCATCAAGTTATTCTTAGCTATGAAGGTAGGTAATTATACCGATTACATATCACATATATGTAACTATCACTTTATGCTATCAACTAATTGAATGTTTGCATAAATCATTGGGTTGTTAACTCATTAACAAGTATGCAACATTATACATAGCACCCAACTGCACCTCTCTTTACATCGACCTTGGCTGTGGCACAACAAATCGATGCTCAAAGCTTAAGGCTGACCCATTAATCAAGAAATAGTTTTAATATGGTTGGAGTTCATTCAACCGTTTAGTCAGGCTTGGATGTGTCCAACAACCAAAACTAAGGATTGACCTCTGACTCCAACTATATTATTCATAAACTAATTCTATGGTTTGAACATGTTGAGGTTCAAGCTGGGCATAGATGTGTCCATCAACCCAAACGAGAAACAAAACTCCGATTCTAACCATATTAATGGAAGGTGTTGGCCTTAATATTTTGTAAGGGGTTTTGGGTCTCATCCTTTCCTTTTAATGCACATTCATGACATTTAATTATGTCATGACTAACGATTTCCTTAATAAAGTATGTATGTGACTTAATTTATCAAGTCTCATTAATTGAATTAGGAACCGGATTTCCTAATTCTAATCTCATACTTCATTAAAGGAATTGTTTTGGGAAACAATTTCCTAAATTGTCATAATCAATTTCGGAAATAATATGTTTAAGACTTTGATTTCTCTAAATCAAACCTTATTAAATTAAGAGACAATTCCCTTAATTCAACCACATATTATTTTCATGAAAATCTCTTTTAAGAAACTCTATAGGAAACCATTTCCTAATTAATTTTGGAGACAACAATATGTAAGAGCATCACCTCTTAAACCATATTTTATTCATGGATTTAATTAATTACAACAAATCGTTTTCTAAGGGTGGCTCCCCGAGGCTCAGATACTCAAAGAAAAGTAATTTGTCGTAAATCCAATTTGGTCCGCTTCGAAAGCGCAACCAAATTAAACGTGACAATTTTATTTAAAATTGGGAAATTAAATTACAACAACTAACTTTAAATTGGACGGCTCCTCGAGGCTCAATCCAAAATAAAGAATTTTGTTGACAATTTAAAAACAAATTCAAATTTAATTGTCAATTAATTGTCCATAAATTTGTCTAAACTTTCTTGAAAGAAAGTGTCCAAAATTGCGAGATTTCATAATAGGTTTTCAGAATAATTGTAAGTTTTTGGTACAAAGAAAACTTACATATTTCCAATAATGGAAAATTTCTAAAATAGAAAATTTCTAAAATTGGAAAGTTTCCAAAGATGGGAAGTTTTCACAATTATCATAAATTTTCAAAAACTCGGATATTTCAAACGTTTGCGAAATTTCATGAGGATTTCCAAACTTTGAAATTCCTAAATCTAAAATTTATAATAATTGGAAAGTTTCCATAATTGAAAATTTTTCCAAAATTTAGATTATGACAAAGTTTTCCGCAAAACAATTATATGATTATGTCGAACACTAACCGGCTCTGATACCACTGTTGGGACCGGGTGCATGTTGACAAGGATACGGGTTCGTAATATTTTAAAATTTTACGTGTAGCGGAAGAATTAGCATAAAATAATTTCATAAATTATTTTAACAACGTATCTAGCATGCGACCTTATGATGTGTGGACGTAATTATAAATTAAAACATTGCGGAAAAGTAAACTAATTTACTTTGTACCTCGCGTAACTCGAAGAAAAGGGACGAGATCCAACCGTAGCGTCCCTTGGAAGCTTCGCCTCTATTCGCGTCCACGCCGAGTACTCATCGGGATGACTTCGCAAAGTCAAGAGTTTTGTGCCGACGAGAACTACTAGATTCTCTAAAGGCACAACTAGAAGAACAAGAGAAAAGAATGGAAACTAACCAACAAGAAACGGAATCTAAATTCCGGGAAGAGAGGAGTTGCGATCCGCTTCTTCTTCTTCTTGTTTGGCTCCTTCTTGGTGATCCTTGCTCACGCCAACCCTTGGAAGGGTGAGGTTGCGCCGGCCCTAGGTTGGACAAGGGGTGCCGGACCTAAGAGTGGCAAGGGGCGCCGGCCCTAGGAGGGAAGGAGAAGGAGAAGAGAATAAGAGAGAGAGGGAGAGAATTAATCTCTTGATTACTCTATTGATTAAGGAATTAAAGCTTAGCCTTGGTTCCTTTATATAGTAACCTCTCCCTTGCCAAGTCTCCCTCTTAACGGAATTTTCATAAGAAATTTATCCTATAAATTCTCTTATTAATTATTCCGTTTAAGCCAAGTTTTATTATAACTAACTTTATAATAAAACAAATACTTTCTCTCCTTTTATTATGGAATAAATTTTATAAGAAATTTATAAACTTTCTTATTATGGAAAAATCAATTCATAATTGATTTTATAAAATTAAGATAAACCATTCCATGGATCATTTTAATTTCCATAAAAGAATAAATTTCTATAAATTTATTTATATAAATTTCTTTACACAAATTTATTTATCCATAATTTATAAAACAAATCGTGCTTGATTTATTTTATTAATTAAACCAAATAAATTGGTTTATCCTCCTTTTAATGGTCGGCCAAACCAAAGAGGGTTGGCACCCTCTTTGGCCGGCCAAACCGAGCCGAACCGTAGCGAATTAAACTCATTTAATTCGCCCAATAAGCCTTCAAAAGACTTACCCTGTAACGCCCGCCCTTATATCTACTCTCGGGCGGGGTTACGTACGATTAATCATATAAATTCTTTTCTAGAATAAAATTAAAACAAACAATGCAAGGACTAAGGACTGAACATGCTTGTTTAAAACTATCAAAGTTATTCTATAACATGATATGTTCACCAGTAATTCAACTCATAACATAATCAAGTATAAGAGACATCCAAGGGTAAACACTATCATGCAATATCAAACCTAATCACTAGCACTTATTGTCAAGGAAACATAAACATAAGCATGATAAAGTAGATATAGAAATATTTCTTTCCCGAGCCACCACCCCACACATCTTCAGCCTCCTGCCTCTTCCTTTAGGTTAAGTGTTCCTTACCATCATCTGCAGCATAAGACAACACATAAACTAGTAAGCACAAAGGCTTAGTAAGGATCCTGTCCTACTCGCAAAATCCATACGAAAGCATACAACATGTACACATAATAAATCATAAACATGAGTTCATCATAGCATACTAAACATCAAAGTTTCTAAGCATGCAGCATAAAGTATCTTAAGCATACCCTTCACATATAATCAATGTTTTTCAAAAACAATTCCATAAAGGTATTACTTAAAAATACATCCATATCATATAGGGCCCAGTTGTGTACCACATAATGCGCGTTCCCTAATGGAATGGGGTAGCGAGCCACCAACCAATTAGAGCAGGACCCTTACGTCCTACCGGAGCCATGACCTTACGTTAACATGCACCCCGGATTTGTTTAACGACCCCCTTACGAGTCGGGTACATAACTTCTAAAGTAAAATACTTATCATGTCTTTACATATATGCTAAGGAGTACTCCAAATTCACTCTTAAGGGATACACCACTCTTCAAGGGTGTTTCTGATCCCATAGGGACACACCACACAACATAAGGGTGTTCTTGATCCCATACTTAGTGGAGTATCCTTTCAAGCATTTTAACATACACATCGCATGCAATCTCATAAGGGTGCCCCATGGGCCATAAGACATGCTCATACATAAATCATAATTCAACCACTTAAACATACTTTATATATGACAAGATTGGTCACATAGATCATACACATATCATAGGAAGTGGTAGCATGCTAAACATTAAGTTTTCCAATCAAACCTTCCATTTAATATCACATGCATTTACATATCATCATCCCAAACATAAGCATATCTCCTATAGTACATCTCATACAAGCATCACATATATATATCATGTATCGTACTAAGCATAGCACACATCATGGGATACTCAACCTTCACAACCCTAATGGTTTATGCCTTGGCCGAAAGTCATGCTAGGGGGGAAGTTAAAGTTTTTCCAATCAAACATTCCATTTAAACATCACATGCATATACATATCATCATCCCCAAACATAAGCATATCTCATAGGGTAGTTTAACCTACACAAACCCTAATCTTAGGGTGTTGGCCGAAAGTCATAAGGTAGGGGGAATTAGGGTTTTTGCAATGAAACATTCACACAGACATTTATACAAACACCTTGTATACACTATCATACAATACACTAAGCATGGATATATTATAGGATAATTCAACCCTCACTAACCCTAGTTCCATGCCTTGGCCGAAACCCATACAAACCCTAAACCCTAGTTTTTGTCATCACAAAATGAAGGGACACAACATATGTGTATACTCTAAGTCCCAAGGGGTCTTCTCATGTATCAAAGAGTAGCCAAAGACTCCCCTTTGAAGGTGGCCGAACCCTATACAAGAACAAAACCCTAGATTTTGTTCACAACATTTTGAAAGATACAACATATACATACACCCTAAGTTCCAAGGGATCTACTCATGTAACAAGAAGTAGCCCAAGACCTTCCCCTAAGGGGGTGGCCGAAACTCACTCAAGGGGAAAAACCCCATTTTCGAAACCAACAAGGAGAAAGAAAATCATACAATAACCATTACACTACAGGCGAGGGGTTACTTACATCCTTTCGCTTGAATTTCTCCTTCTCTTACTCCTTAGGGTACCCTTGGTTGAAGGAGGGTGAGTCTTCTCCTTACTAGCCCTTCTCTAGAACCTTGGCCCTAGTAGAGTGCAAAATCCTTGAATGATTCTTCTTCCTTCCAATTCCCTAAGGTTAGAACCCTAGGGTTGTGTTTTTTCGAAAATTGAAAAGGAGAAGGGAGGCTTAGGTTTCGGTTTTGGAGTGGGAAGAGTGAGGAAGAAGAAGAGAGGAAGTTATTCCAACCTCTTCATCTCTTATTTATACTTTTCTCATGAAGAGACATGTCTCTTCACTTCCCTAGCTTTAACAAGCATGTTTCTTATTCTCTCAACATGAAACATTGCTTGGTTCATTGGTTAAGACATTGTTAGTGCAACTAGGAGGTTCAAGGTTCAATCCTTGCTTCCTCCTTTCTACATCTTCTTTTTATTACATTTTGCACTAACCCACATCCAAGCCCATTAAGCCAAGCCCATCATAAAATTTCATAATAATTATGTTTCATGAATTCATAATATTTCACATGGGAAATTTTGGGGTGTTACAATCCTCCATACCTTATAAAGGTTCGTCCCGAACTTTAAAATAATTCCGGATACTTTAATCGTATTGCCTCCTCTCGTTCCCATGTGACTTCTTCGAATTGTTCGTTCCGCCACAGAACCTTTACTAAGGGTACTTCCTTGTTCCTTAGCTTTTTGACTTCCCGATCTAGGATCTGAATAGGTCGGCATTCGAAACTTAGGTTCTCTTGATCTTGTACTGGTTGGGGCTCTATCATCTGATTCACATCAGAGGTACATTTCCTGAGCATTGATACATGGAAGACATTGTGGATAGCCGACATTTCTGGCGGTAACTCCAGTTCGTAGGCCACTTTGCCTACCCGTCTAAGAATTTAATACGGTCCCACATATCTCAAACTCAGCTTCCCTTTCTTCCCGAATCTCATCACCCCTTTCATAGGGGCCACTTTCAGGAATACTGAATCCCCAACCTCAAACTCTAGTGGTCTGCGTCGCTTGTCAGCGTAGCTTTTCTGCCGACTCTGAGCAGTCTCTATCCTCTGGCGGATATTCTTTATAGCTTGAGTGGTTTCATCTATAATATCAGTCCGAAGTCCCATCTCCTTCTTTTCACCACTCTCAAGCCAGCATATAGGAGATCTGCATTTCCTTCCGTATAGTGCTTCGTATGGTGCCATCCCAATAGTAGCCTGATAACTGTTGTTATAAGCAAACTCTGCCAGGCTCAGGTATCGACACCAGCTTCCCTTGAAATCCAAGGCACAAGCTCGCAACATGTCCTCTAGTATCTGATTCACTCTTTCAGTCTGCCTGTCAGTCTGGGGGTGAAAGGCCGTACTGAATTTCAACTTCGTGCCAAGAGCCTTCTGCACATGTCCCCAAAAATCTGAAGTAAATCGACCATCCCTATCAGAGATAATGGTCTTGGGAACTCCGTGCAGTCGGATAATTTCCTTGACGTACAGTTGAGCCAGCTGCTCCACTGAGTAGGTCATCCTGATAGACAGGAAATGGGCAGACTTGGTTAGCCTGTCCACAATCACCCATATACCATCATATCCATTCGTCGTTCTAGGCAGCCCGGAGATGAAATCCATAGAGATGTCTTCCCATTTCCATTCGGGAATCGGTAGAGGTTGCAAAACTCCTCCAGGCCTCTGGTGTTCTACTTTGACCTTTTGGCAGGTCAAACACATACTGATATAGTGGGTTACATCTCGTTTCATACCGGACCACCAAAACTTACTCTTCAGATCTTGATACATCTTGGTAGACCCAGGATGCATCACATAAGGTGTTCCGTGTGCTTCTTTGAGGATTTCTGTCCGTAAGTCGGAGTCGTCGGGAACACATATTCGATCCCGAAGATATAAGACTCCGCTGTCCGAAATCCGAAATCCATCGTCCTTGCCTCCGAGAACCTCTTGCTTGATTCTCTGAAGACTCGGATCTTGATTCTGCTTTTCCAGAATATCGCCGAACAATGTCGGCGCAATCATCAGGGTGGACAACTGTCCTGATATGATTTCAATCCCGTAATTCATAATTTCTTCCCCTAAGGGTTGTGACAAAGCCGACAAAGACATTAAAGCAGCACATGATTTTCTACTGAGAGCATCGGCTACTTTGTTGGCTTTTCCCGGATGGTACAGGATCTCACAATCATAATCCTTGACTAATTCCAGCCATCTGCGCTGTCTCATATTCAGATCTTTCTGGGTGAAGAAATATCGCAGAATCTGGTGATCTGTATAAACTTTACACTGGGTTCCATATAGATAGTGCCTCCATATTTTCAGTGCAAAGACCATCGCTGCTAACTCTAAGTCATGGGTGGGATAGTTTCTTTCATGTTCCTTCAGTTGCCTAGAGGCATAAGCAATTACCTTCCCATTTTGCATAAGCACAGCTTCGAGTCCAAGTTTGGATGCGTCGCTGTACATATCGAAACCCATATCGCTCTCTGGAAGAGTTAATATTGGAGCGCTAGTCAGCCTCCTTTTTAGTTCCGTAAAGCTCTTTTCACATTCCTCGGTCCACACATATTTCTTGTCTTTCTTTGTAAGAGCTGTCATAGGGGCTGCAATCCGAGAGAAGTTCTCTACGAATTTTCTATAATAGCCTGCTAGCCCGAGGAAACTTCTGATTTCACTGACATTCTTGGGTCTAGTCCAGTTACTCACGGCTTCGATTTTAATTGGGTGCACCATTACTCCTTCCTTGGAGATAACGTGTCCCAAGAATGATACTTGATCGAGCCAGAACTCGCATTTGGAAAATTTAGCATACAGTTGTTCCTTCCGAAGAATCTGTAGTACTATATTCAGGTGCTCAGCATGTTCTTCGGGAGTTCCCGAATATATAAGGATATCGTCGATAAAGACGATGACAAATCTGTCGAGGAAATGCCGAGAATACCCGATTCATTAAGTCCATAAACATAGCTGGCGCATTGGTATCTCCAAATGGCATAACTACGAACTCATAATGTCCGTATCTGGTTCGGAAAGCCGTCTTCGGTATATCCTCATTTTTCACCCTGACTTGGTGATAACCCGATCTCAGGTCAATCTTAGAGAAAACCATGGCTCCCTTCAATTGATTGAACATGTCATCTATCCTGAGTAGAGGGTACCTGTTCTTGATAGTCACGTTGTTCAGCGCCCGATAATCGATACACATTCGCATCGACCCATCCTTCTTTTTCACGAACAGTACGGGAGCTCCCCAGGGAGAATGACTAGGGCAGATGAGTCCCTTGTCATGTAGCTCTTGTAACTGTCCTTGTAATTCCTTTAATTCCGTCGGCACCATATGGTACGGTGCCTTAGAAATGGGGTTAGTACCAGGAACCAACTCAATTGCAAATTCTATATCCCTTTCAGGTGCTAACCCTGGTAAGTCATCGGGAAATACTTCTGGGTAATTGCATACGACTTTGACGTCTTATAGCTTCAGGCCCTCTGTAGGACTGGTAGCAACCACATGAGCTAGAAACCCAGAGCATCCATTTTCTAACATCTTCCTTACTTTCAGAGTCGATAAGAATTTGCTTGT
The DNA here is from genome assembly GCA_024364735.1 of Boesenbergia rotunda. Lineage (NCBI taxonomy): Eukaryota > Viridiplantae > Streptophyta > Magnoliopsida > Zingiberales > Zingiberaceae > Boesenbergia > Boesenbergia rotunda. Next base: position 72,024 of record JAGFNQ010000368.1, on the reverse strand, counting down.
CCTCTTCTTCGGCTCTCCGATAAATTCAAATAGAATTCTCGCCTTAGGTCGGAAGATAACCTTCCGTTTATGGCACTCGATAGAGGCGCTGTATTTGTTCAAGAAATCCATGCCTAATATCACAACATAATCGGGCATATCAAGCACTATCAGGTCGCAGTAGAGTTCCCTATCTGCGATTCTGATCGGTGCGGCACGTAGCATTTGGGTAGAGGGCATCACCTCACCCGAGGGTTCATGTTCACATATCTTACAATTTACTTGTCATTATCTATCATACAGGTGATAAATAACTAACATAAGAATTAACACTGCTTTCCTTTGTTATGCAAGTATTAATCATCTCCATATAATCATTACTGTACATGATCTAAAGTTATCTATCATACAGGTGATAAATAACTAACATAGGAATTAATACTACTTTCACTTGTTATGCAAGTATCAATCATCTCCATATAATCATTACTGTACATGATCTAAAGTAAAGCGAGGTTAAGATCTCTTACTTGGAAGCGGCAGGCTGAAGCTTGATGTATGTGTGGTGGAGGGGAAATCTGCTCTGATACCAACCTGTAACGCCCGCCCTTATATCTACTCTCGGGCGGGGTTACGTACGATTAATCATATAAATTCTTTTCTAGAATAAAATTAAAACAAACAATGCAAGGACTAAGGACTGAACATGCTTGTTTAAAACTATCAAAGTTATTCTATAACATGATAAGTTCACCAGTAATTCAGCTCATAACATAATCAAGTATAAGAGACATCCAAGGGTAAACACTATCATGCAATATCAAACCTAATCACTAGCACTTATTGTCAAGGAAACATAAACATAAGCATGATAAAGTAGATATAGAAATATTTCTTTCCTGAGCCACCACCCCACACATCTTCAGCCTCCTGCCTCTTCCTTTAGGTTAAGTGTTCCTTACCATCATCTGCAGCATAAGACAACACATAAACTAGTAAGCACAAAGGCTTAGTAAGGATCCTGTCCTACTCGCAAAATCCATACGAAAGCATACAACATGTACACATAATAAATCATAAACATGAGTTCATCATAGCATACTAAACATCAAAGTTTCTAAGTATGCAGCATAAAGTATCTTAAGCATACCCTTCACATATAATCAATGTTTTTCAAAAACAATTCCATAAAGGTATTACTTAAAAATACATCCATATCATATAGGGCCCAGTTGTGTACCACATAATGCGCGTTCCCTAATGGAATGGGGTAGCGAGCCACCAACCAATTAGAGCAGGACCCTTACGTCCTACCGGAGCCATGACCTTACGTTAACATGCACCCCGGATTTGTTTAACGACCCCCTTACGAGTCGGGTACATAACTTCTAAAGTAAAATACTTATCATGTCTTTACATATATGCTAAGGAGTACTCCAAATTCACTCTTATGGGATACACCACTCTTCAAGGGTGTTTCTGATCCCATAGGGACACACCACACAACATAAGGGTGTTCCTGATCCCATACTTAGTGGAGTATCCTTTCAAGCATTTTAACATACACATCGCATGCAATCTCATAAGGGTGCCCCATGGGCCATAAGACATGCTCATACATACATGATAATTCAACCACTTAAACATACTTTATATATGACAAGATTGGTCACATAGATCATACACATATCATAGGAAGTGGTAGCATGCTAAACATTAAGTTTTCCAATCAAACCTTCCATTTAATATCACATGCATTTACATATCATCATCCCAAACATAAGCATATCTCCTATAGTACATCCCATACAAGCATCACATATATATATCATGTATCGTACTAAGCATAGCATACATCATGGGATACTCAACCTTCACAACCCTAATGGTTTATGCCTTAGCCGAAAGTCATGCTAGGGGGGAAGTTAAAGTTTTTCCAATCAAACATTCCATTTAAACATCACATGCATATACATATCATCATCCCCAAACATAAGCATATCTCATAGGGTAGTTTAACCTACACAAACCCTAATCTTAGGTTGTTGGCTGAAAGTCATAAGGTAGGGGGAATTAGGGTTTTTGCAATGAAACATTCACACAGACATTTATACAAACACCTTGTATACACTATCATACAATACACTAAGCATGGATATATTATAGGATAATTCAACCCTCACTAACCCTAGTTCCATGCCTTGGCCGAAACCCATACAAACCCTAAACCCTAGTTTTTGTCATCACAAAATGAAGGGACACAACATATGTGTATACTCTAAGTCCCAAGGGGTCTCCTCATGTATCAAAGAGTAGCCAAAGACTCCCCTTTGAAGGTGGCCAAACCCTATACAAGAACAAAACCCTAGATTTTGTTCACAACATTTTGAAAGATACAACATATACATACACCCTAAGTTCCAAGGGATCTACTCATGTAACAAGAAGTAGCCCAAGACCTTCCCCTAAGGGGGTGGCCGAAACTCACTCAAGGGGAAAAACCCCATTTTCGAAACCAACAAGGAGAAAGAAAATCATACAATAACCATTACACTGCAGGCGAGGGGATACTTACATCCTTTCGCTTGAATTTCTCCTTCTCTTACTCCTTAGGGTACCCTTGGTTGAAAGAGGGTGAGTCTTCTCCTTACTAGCCCTTCTCTAGAACCTTGGCCCTAGTAGAGGGCAAAATCCATGAATGATTTTCTTCCTTCCAATTCCCTAAGGTTAGAACCCTAGGGTTGTGTTTTTTCGAAAATTGAAAAGGAGAAGGGAGGCTTAGGTTTTGGTTTTGGAGTGGGAAGAGTGAGGAAGAAGAAGAGAGGAAGTTATTCCAACCTCTTCATCTCTTATTTATACTTTTCTCATGAAGAGACATGTCTCTTCACTTCCCTAGCTTTAACAAGCATGTTTCTTATTCTCTCAACATGAAACATTGCTTGGTTCATTGGTTAAGACATTGTTAGTGCAACTAGGAGGTTCAAGGTTCAATCCCTGCTTCCTCCTTTCTACATCTTCTTTTTATTATATTTTGCACTAACCCACATCCAAGCCCATTAAGCCAAGCCCATCATAAAATTTCATAATAATTATGTTTCATGAATTCATAATATTTCACATGGGAAATTTTGGGGTGTTACATACCCATTTTAAGTTTCCGTTGCGCCTCTGATTAATTCAGATTCGTCTTATTTCTCTTGATCGAAAAATCCAATTTTCAACTCGTTTTAAATCCCTCAGAATACTCGTAGTGCGTGTGACTAAATAGGCTTTCGATTTATGTTGGCCGTCTATAATCAACTAATTATAGAACGATCATGAGTGGCACCTAGTAGTACATCATGACCCCCAATTAATCGAAAGATCAACGGTTTGACCTCAGAAGTAATTCTGAAACCCTTCAGCAGCTCTAATGAATCGTGCCTCATTCCCTTCACCATCTTATACCCACTTGGTTCAGGACACGGTCTATATGTGTCAGTCTCCACTAGGCTGACTACGTCACACCTAGCCCAAGTAGTATCTTTCTCGTCCTTTGGATTTCTAATTACTCTCATGTATTTAAGAGACTCGCACTCTAAACATGATATGCTCTGGCCAGAGGCTTTGAGTAACAATCCGACGATAGGCCTGGGTATACATCTCCTCGCAAGGAGTGGTGAATCCTTTGTAGGCTGCTCAAACATCTTTGGGCACTTCGGCTTATACCCAATCATCCTGGGTCCACACCTCCTAGGAGATGCTTGCTTAAGATGTTAAAGTATAAGTCTCCATGACCAAGATGACTTGAACACCGCAAGTCAAAGGAACATCGCACTTAAGCCACAGTAAGAACTTCATCGACATATCTATATAGATTACCATATGAAGTTTTACAGCTAGACACTCCAATGAACTAGTTCCCTTAACTAGCATCCATGTTTATCTCCGGACATCCCAATGTCACCAGCCAGTGAGAATCAGCTGATTAGAGAATAACTCATGCTAGTCTCAACAGAATTGATAGTGTCCGTATTTATCAATTCATCGACTAGGGATATTTTCAATACTTCACAATTGCACATTTAGAGATAATCACCAGTTGTGATCCCATCACAAATTCTCTTATGCTGTGAATTGTATTGCGGACATTCAGTAGATGAGTTTAAGATCCCAATCAAATACACAAACATGTATACTCAAATAGTGAATTATCATTTATTAAAATAAATGTTTATAATCATAAGGCGATTGCCTTAGGACACTTCTCTCATATCACTAACAGATGTTTCTTCACCTCCACCGCCGGTGCCAACTCTTTCCTTGCGCCGACAAGCCTAGCTCCCTCTCTCCACACCGCGCGCCACCAAAAGAGAAGAAGGCTCCTCCTTTGATCTGTGATCGACGGCAACCCCGGAGAATGAGAGGAAGATCAGGGAAGAAGAAGAGAAGCTCTTCTTCTTCCTTTAGCCCGCCGGTGCCCTAGGTGAGAGAGAGAAGGGAGAGAGGAGAAGGGAGAGGATTTTTGGTTTCTCAATTGGAATAATTTCCAATTAATTAACAACCTTGTATCATGACTCCTATGGGGTATTTATAGGACTAAGGCGGGGACGATGAGGAGGAGTTGATTCATGGCCCGCTAATGGATCCAAACCCGATCCATTAATGGTGATTTATTCCACTAAAGGATCGCATTGAACTTCCTCACCAAACCCATATTTTCATATGGGCTCCACCTATTATGGGTCGTCCATCTCCCCGTGTTTAAGATATCGAATGCTCAATTATTAATTCAATTTACTGATAATTAAATTAATTATCCTCTTAATCCTTAATTAGTACCACTCAACCTTTTCATTATGTCGGACCATAGTCCACTTGCAAGATTTGACATGACGATCCTTTTGAGCTCACCAAGGGGGCATCATCATCCCGACTCACCAGGACACGGATTCCGCTAATAATCAATGACACACCATATAATTAATATTATTTCCCAATATACCGGGCCTATTGATTTAACAAAATAAATCTCGCCCTTTGGTAAGTCAAAGAAATAATAAATAATTATACGTGCCCGTTATTATTTCGGGATTAAGAGATCGTACTCCATAACATATATCTGAGATATAATCTATTTTACAAAGTCAGTACAAAATTAGATGATCTCTCTTTTGGTCCTACTCAATGTACACTAGTGTAATTCTATGGTTAAGATAAACCATACCTAATTACACTATAACCATTCCGATGGTTTGTCCAACTCTATCTCGGTTGTGAGCCACTTTTTTATACTTCTGCAAGGAACCTGATAACATGATCTTCTGTGCGACACTACGCACCATGTTATCTACAATACCAAGTATGAGACTTTTTGTGCACATACTAATATAAACATGTACTATGTGATTTTGCGATTCTCTTTAAAATGTAAATGTATTCTAACTAAAAGGATGGCTTTTAGTATACATCTTAACATTCAATTGGGGTTTGGCAAAAAGGAGTGGTTTCTCTTCTCCTTTTTGTGCTTCTTCTTCTTCATCGACTTCTTCTCCATTGGTTGGCGTCTCCTAGAGACTAGGAGTCGGGCCAGTGACGCTTTGGAGAGGAAGCTAGGGTTCTGGCGGTCGGCGCAAGATAGAAGAAAGACTTTGAGTCAGTTTCTTCTCTCTTCCTAAGCTCCTTCTTCTTCTTCTCTTTGTGGCAGCATGAGAGGGAGAAGAGGCAGAGGGAGATAACCGGCGGTAACACCTTGGAAGCTCTGTTTCTAATGAGTCCAAGGCTAGGAGGAAGAAGAAGATAATGTTGGTGCAGGAAGCACCATATCGAACCTTGTTTTGATATTGGCAATGGATTCAAAGTTAAGTACTATTTGTGATCTAACGATGTTCACTGAGTGTGCAGAAACAAAGTCCTAGCGAAGGGCTGCTAGGCACCTGGCGAAGGACTGCCAGGAAACAAAGTCCTAGCGAAGGGCTATTAGGCACCTGGCGAAGGACTACTAGGAAACAATGTCCTAGCGAAGGACTGCTGGGCACCAGGCGAAGGATTGCTTGGTACTGAAGACCTGGCGAAGGACTGTTGGGCACCTGGCGAAGGACTGCTGGGCAAAAGTCCATCCGGAGGAGCCGGTTGGCAAAAGGTAAACTCTCCTGAGAGGAGTAGGTGAGGACGCGTTCCCCGTCGAGGGAACAGTAGGCGTCGGTTCGACCTAGGGTTCCATTTTAGAGACTCAAAGTCAGAACCAAGACAACTAAGGCTGTATAATCATAACATATTCTTGTTTTATTGTATTTGCAACTAACCCTGGATGCAGGACCAAAGGAACAAGTCTCTGTAGCTCAGAACGCCTCAAGGGAGAGAGGCAGCAGCTGAGTAGGGGCCCCGGAGGTCCCGGGCGCCCCCAAGGTCAAGACAAAACAAGTAAAGCAAGAGAACGCTTCGGAAGCTCACTGGGGGGGTCCCCATGCTCCCGGGTGCCCCCATGCTCCCGGGCGCCCCGGATGCCTCGGGCGCCCCGGGCTCAAGCCAACGAAGTGGATAGAGTCAAACCAGCGAGAAGCCAGCGGACCGAGTCAACCCGGGCGCCCCCTGCGTCCTGGGCGCCCCCAGTCAACTCTCAGCCCTATTCAAGTGGGATAAGAGCTAACCGAGATTTATTCGGATCGGCTGACACGTGGGGGGGCGCCCCCAACGTTCAGGGCACCCCAGGAGGCTATAAATAGCCCCTCGACCCCAAGGCTTCAAACAACAAGTTTTCCAACGCCAATACGCTCTTCAACTAGGCACTCTGCTCCAGAAATCCTACATCTCGAGATTCTAGCACCGACGACGACCCTACGCACCGAAAAATGATCTACACCGGGCGTCGATAATAAAGAGTCAATTCTTAATTGTATTCTTACTGCACTTACTTCTGTACAACTGTTTGTAAGATTTTGTGTGATTATAGTATTGCCCGCAGTAAACGGTCAAGGACCGTGGGCCTTGGAGTAGGAGCCGACCGTGACTCCGAACCAAGTAAAATCGCTTGTGTTCGTGTTTGGTTTTCGTGTTAATTTTCCGCTGTGCATTCTCTCTCTAAATCCGAAATGATTTATGATATTCACCCCCCCCCTCTATCATTTTCTCTCGATCCAACAGATAATTATTCTCTCTCCTAGGGTTTCGGCCAAGCTAGAGAGTGGAAGAAAGTGAGCCCTTGGTGATTCCGTGTCTTGGTAGCTCATCGCCCACACGATGTCCAAGAGGAGAGGGTCATATGGTAGAAGACTGTGAGGTAAAAGACAAGGTATACCTTTCTTTAGCTCTGTCTTTGTTTTTGTTATTTTATGTGACTTTTGTTATCGCATGCATGTTTATTAATTATCATTGTTTAATTAGTTGCTAATTAATATTGATAATTATTTTTGTCATGGACCCCGAAGATAAATACAAAAATCGACAATCCATTCGTCGTCTTTTCCGTGGTCACTTTATTCGGAAAGTTACAAGGCCTTACTCTTGAGTTTGGCTATGTTGTGACTTGAATCAATTGATACGATGATGAGACGGTTGTTTGGAAGACAGGTCTCTGTTCGGATTAAATTTTTAATCTGTAGACATAGAGAGGACTCTCATGATCGCCCCCGTGGTTGCTTAGGAAACCTGCCAAGCCATACTTGGAGCCTACTCCATCAATTGGTATCAGAGCTGAGGTTTCTAGTTTTGTGTGTTTAGGATTCGGTTACTTTTCCGCACATTATCATGTACTTTATTTTTGCTGGATAATATTTGGATGTGCGTAGGCTAACTCTTTGTTGCAGACACTAGATTCCAACTATTATGGCATTAATGATGAATTGTATGTGATTGATTGTGTGTTTTGTAATTCATTGAATCCTCGGGGTTAACGAGGCTAAATTATGTATTTAATTTTGGTAATTAAATACGACACCTGTTTAGCCGAACTTTTATTAACTTTTGATCTAGACTATATGTACACTCCTTTGTGGTGTATAGGATCAATATATGTAAATAAGTAGCTAATCATCTCGGCTCGGAGATCCCTTCATGGAGGCTTGCGCATGGATAGGGCGGAGTGACGAGGTGACGACACGACTGAAGGCGCATTGGAGACCAAGGCCATGATAGTTGAAAAATCTAGGATTTTTCTTTATTATGTTGGTTTATGTGCTTGTCGTGTTTGTGTGCATGAAAATCCTAAAAATTAAATAACTAAGTGGGAGAGGGACCCTAAGGGTCCCGCAACCTCCATTACAATCTGACAAGTGATGTTAATAAGCCCGCGCGTTGGTGCCTTCTTCCATAACTGATAGGCTTGTTCTGTGGATCACTGGGTCAGAAAAGATTAGAGAAAATTATTAAAGAGCCTATGTACTACCGGAATGGAAGACACATAATCGAAAATAATATTCTTAGTGTCATGTAATGGTAAACACTTAGATACAAATATTAGTATCCTCCCCAATGGAGTCACTGTTGGTGCCGGAAGCACCATATCGAACCTTGTTTTGATATTGGCAAAGGGTTCAAAGTTAAGTATTATTGGTGCTCTAATAATGTTACTCAAGTGTGCAAGAAAAGTCCTAGGAACACTAGGCACGAAGTCCTAGTTCTAAGAATTGGGCACTAAGTCCTGGCCGCGAGCTGGGCAACTAAGTCCTGACATAAGGTTGGGCAATAAGTCCTGGTCGTGGACTGGGCACTAAGACATGGCCGAGGGCTGGGCACCGAAGACCTAGTGAGTAAAGCTGGGCACCGAAGACCTGGTGAGTAAAGCTGGGCACTAAGACCTGGTCGAGGATTGGGCACCGATGACCTGGTGAGTAAAGTTGGGGACTAAGTCCTGGTCACGGATTGGGCACGAAGACCTGGTGAGTAAGGCTGGGCAAAAGTCTAACCGGAGGAGCAGGTTAGCAAAAAGGTAAATTCTCCCGAGAGGAGTAGGTGAGTATGCATTCCCCATAGAGGGAACATTAAGCATCGGTTCGACCTAGGATTCCATTTGGGAGACCCAAAGCTAGAACCAATACAGCTTAGGTTATAAATAATGGCTAACATATTTGCTTCTTTTTGTTTTGGACCTAACCTTGGTTGCAGGGAGCGAAGGACTGGTTTTCTGCAGCTGAGGCTCCTCAATGGAGTGAGGTGCCTCACTAGGGCTAGGCGCCCAGATGGATACGAGCGCCCGTATGGATACGGGCGCCCCAGTTGAAGGCTAAACCAAAGCAAGCGAAGCAAAACAGCCACGAAGCCTCTGGACATACTCAACTCAAGCGCCCGAGACCATACGGCCGCCCCCATCATCTTAGCCGCCCTTGTGAAGATAGATAAGCACTGACCGAGCCTTCGGATAAGAGATCACGCAGGAAAGGCCACATGTAGGCGCCCCATCGACACAGGCACCCCCATGGGTTCTATAAAAGGGGGTACACCCCCAAGGCTTCAGACATCATCGCTCTCAACGCTCCAAGCACTTTCGTTCAAGCGCTACGGTCCGACAACCTTTGACTTCGAGATTCCAGCGCCAACGATGACCCTATTCTCCGAAATTCGATCCACCTCGGGCGTTGGTAAATTTAAATTACGAAAGTGTTGTTAATTTAATTTCCAATTCTATATCTGTACTGTCAAGCTGTAAAAGATTTTCTGAATATAGAATTGCCCAAAGTAAATGGTCAAGGACTGTGGGCCTTGGAGTAGGAGCCAACCGTGACTCCGAACCTAGTAAAACCAACCTGTGTTCGCGATTGGTTTATTATTTTCCGCTGCGTATTTTCTCTATTTTTTTGAAAAAATTGATCTCGATATTCACCCCCCCCCTTTATCGAGTTTCTACGATCCAACAGTCACTGCTATTATTTGTAGGGCCAAAGAGGACCAACTATTAATTTTACTTGTCAAAAAGTTAGGTTGATAAGATAGTAAAATTAATGGGTAAAACCTCCTCTTACAAATGTAGAATTCGTATACGTCTACACTAACGTGGCATGCGAAATTCTCGTTGTTTTGAGGTGTTGGTTGATTTTGGAATTAATTGTTCTGAGGAATCAATTTATTTTCGAAATCTAATGTGCGTGATTGTTGTGATTCTCAGGTGATTTTAAAATGGATCTAGACCCACTTGTTTAATTGAAAGAGATAACCAAATTAATGCCCCAAACAATAAGGATTCGGAATTAAATCTAGACTTTGTCTCTGTTAGTGATATGAGAAAAATGTCCTAAGGCAATCGCCTTATGATTGTAATCATTTATTTTAATAAATGAATATTCACTATTCGAGTATACATGTTTATGTATTTGATTGAGATCTTAAACTCATTTACTGAATGTCCGTAATACAATTCACAACATGAGAGAATTTGTGATGAATTCACAACTAGTGATTATCTCTACATGTGCAATTGTGAAGTATTAAAATTGTCCCTAGTCGATGAATTGATAAATACGGACACTATCAATTATGTTGAGACTAGCATGGGTTATTCTCTAATCAGCTGATTCTCACTGGCTGGTGACATTGGGATGTCCGGAGATAAACATGAATGCTAGTTAAGGGAACTAGTTCATTGGAGTGACTGACTGTAAAACTTCATATGGTAGTATACATATAGATATGTCAATGAAGTTCTTACTACAGCTTAAGTGCAATGTTCCTTTGACTTGCGGTGTTCAAGTCATCTTGGTCATGGAGACTTATACTTTGACATCTTAAGCAAGCATCTCTAAGGAAGTGTGGACCCAGGATGATTGGGTATAAGCCGAAGTTCCCAAAGATGTTTGAACAGCCTACAAAGGATTCACCACTCCTTGCGAAGAGATGTATACCCAAGGCCTATCGTCGGATTGTTACTCGAAGCCTCTGGCAAGAGCATGACATGTTCAGAGTATGAATCTCTTAAATACATGAGAGTAATTAGAATCCGTAGGACGAGAAAACTTTACTTGGGCTAGGTGTGACGTAGTCAGCCTAGTGGGGACTGACACACATAGACCATGTCCTGAACCAAGTGGCTATATGATGGTGAAGAGAATGGGGCACGATTCATTATAGCTGCTGAAGAGTTTCAGAATTGTTTCTGAGGTCAACCATTGATCTTTCGATTAATTGGGGATCATGATGTACTACTAGGTGCCACTCATGATCATTCTATAATTGATTAATTATAGATGACCAACATAAATCGAAAGCCTATTTAGTCACACGCACTACGAGTAATCCGAGGGATTTAAAAAGAGTTGAAAATTGGATTTTCCAATCAAGAGAGATTTGGTTTGGTTGAGCCAAATGATAAGTCGAATCTGAATTTTTCAGAGACGCATCAGAAATGTAAAATGGATAAGCCTTTTGAAGACTTAATAGATGAATTAAATGAGTTTAATTTATTGGGGCGTGGCTTGGATGGGCCGGCCAAAGAGGGTCTCCATCCTCTTTGCTTGGCCGGCCACAACAAAGTGAGAGAACCAAGTTTTTGGTTCAATTTATGAAATAAACCAAGTGTGGTTTGTTTTATAAAATTATGGATGATATAAATTTTTATATAATAAACCAAGGTTTGGTTTATTTTTCATGGAAATTAAAATGAACCATGGATTGGATTATTTTATTTTATAAAATCAATCATGGATTGATTTACCATGATAAGAAAATTTATTCCATAAGAAAAAAGGAGACTTGGTCAATTTTATCATGAATTAAAATATGATAAAACTTAGCATGATGGAATAAGTCTCTTTTTTTGAGAGGCTTGATGGTTGAGAGGCCACTATATAAAGGACCAAGGCAAGGCTTGGAAAATAATCGAAGTATTCTTGCCTGGGCTCTCTCCCTCTCCTCGCTTCTTCCTCTTGGCCGGTCACAAGGTTCTTCTCCCTTCTTCTTGCCGTGAGCACAAGGAGAAGCACCGAGGCGACGAAGTTCTTCCGTTGGGCCGATCTTCCTCTCCAGCCATCATCACCTTGGGATTGGACGCAAGTCATCTTCCTCCTTCTCGCCGGAATTGTGATTCCGGCCAACCTTGGTAGTGAGTTTTTCGATGTGATTACTTCTCTCTTGGTTTTTCTTGTTGCGTTCACGGAGAGTCTATTAGTTCTCGAGAACACGAAACTCGTGGCTTTGCGAAGTCATCCCGAAGATACTCGTCGTGGACGAGAATAGAGGCGGAGCTTCCAAGGGACGTTTACGCTTGGATCTCATCCCTTCCTTCGAGTTACGCGAGATAATACGTAAATTAGTTAAGTTTCTGCAAAATTATAAATATATGATCATGTCTACACAAGATAAAGTTGCATGCTTAGATAAGTGGTTAAATAATTTGAGAAATTATTTATGCTAATCCTTCCGCTGCACGTAATTAATTTTAAAATTACGAACCCGCATCCATGTCAACATGCACCCGGTCCCAACAGTGGTATCAGAGCAGAGGTTTGTGTTCGACATAATCATATAATTGTTTTTGCAGAAAATTTTGTCATGATCTCAATTTTAGAAAATTTTCGAATTATGGAAACTTTTCAATTATGATAAATTTTCGATTTAGGAATTTCCAAGTTTGGAAATCATCATGAAATTTCGCAAACGTTTGAAATATCCCTTTTTCTGAAATTTAATGGTAATTCTGAAAACTTTCTATTTTTTGGAAACTTTCCAATTTTCAAAATTCCCATTTTGGAAATTTTCCAATTTTTGAAAAACGTAAGTTTTCTTTGTACCAGAAACTTACAATTATTCTGAAAACCTTTTATTTTTGGAAACTTTCTATTTATGAAAAGCTCGCAATTTTGGGCACTTTCTTTCAAGAAAGTGTAGACAAATTAAGGGAATATTAATTGACATTTAAATTCATAATTGGAAATTAAATTATTTACAAAAAATTTTTATTTTGGATTGAGCCTCGGGGAGCCGTCCAATTTAAAGTTAGTTGTTATAATTAAATTTCCTAAATTGAATTTAAACTGTCAAATTCTTATTTTGAATTGAGCCTCGGGGAGCTGTCCAAATTAAGTTATTAATATTAATTTTCCATTAATAAAATATGTGATCAAATCTTGGAAATTTTTGAGGTGATTCTCAAACGATAATTTTCTTATTTGATTTATGAGGTGATGCTCTTACATATTATTGTCTCCAAAATTAATTAGGAAAATTGTTTCCTATAGAGTATATTTCCTTAAATAAGATTTTCATGAAAATAATATGTGGTTGAATTAAGGGAATCTGTCTCTTAATTTAATAAGATTTGATTTAGAGAAATCAAAGTCTTAAACATATTAATTCCTAAATTGATTATGATAATTTAGGAAATTGTTTCCCAAAAATAATTCCTTGAATAAAGTATGAAATTAGAATTAGGAAATCCGGTTCCTAATTCAATTAATGAGACTTGATAAATTAAGTCACATACATACTTTATTAAGGAAAACGTTAGAACATGACATAATTATATGTCATGAATGTGCAAAAAAGAAAAGGATGAGACCCAAAACCCCTTACAAAATATTAAGGCCAACACCTTCCATTAATATGGTTAGAACCGAAATTTTGTTTCTCGTTTGGGTTGATGGACACATCCATGCCCGGCTTGAACCTCAACATGTTCAAACCATGGAATTAGTTTATGATTAATATAGTTGGAGTCAGAGGTCAATCCTTAGTTTTGGTTGTTGGACACATCCAAGCCTGACTAAACGGTTGAATGAGCTCCAACCATATTAAAACTATTTCTTGATTAATGGGTCAGCCTTAAGCTTGGAGCATCGATTTGTTGTGCCACAGCCAAGGTCGATGTAAAGAGAGGTGCAGTTGGGTGCTATGTGTATTGTTGCATACTTGTTAATGAGTTAACAACCCAATGATTTATTCAAACATTCAATTAGTTGATAGCATAATGTGATAGTTACATATGTATAATATGTAATCGGTATAATTACCTACCTTCATAGCTAAAAATAACTTGATGGACTCTATCCATGGTTGTTTTTATCTATGGTTGGATATCAACCTATTTGGAGATGTTCCTACGATCTCCCGAATTGATAAAAAGGGTTATTCAATTCGAAAAATAAATAGGATTTAATTAATGTATATTGATGCATTCTTTATCATTCTCATCACATAACCTCAATTTGTATTTCTAGGATAATCACCTAATCATGTCTTCTCTAAATTTGCGTTCCATTTTGGACACCAATTAGCTGACTGGGCCAAACTTCATGGACTGGCTTCGAAACCTGAGGATAGTTCTCAAGGCAGAAAAGCTTGCTTATGTCCTTGAAGAACAACTTCCCAACCATCCTCCTAAAGATGCAACTCCAGACCAGTTAGTGGCCTATCAGAAACATGTGGCCAATTCTGAACTTGCGAGTTGCATCATGCTGGCCGCTATGGTACCTGAGCTACAAAAGCAGCATGAGGATATGGATGCTCATACCATCGTCTTCCATCTTTATGATCTATTTGACGAGCAGGCGATATCCGAAAGATTTGAGGTCTCCAGACTCCTCTTCACCTCTAAGATGCAGGAAGGCACTTCTGTTTCACAGTTTGTGTTGAAGATGTTGGAGAACATTGAGCGACTAGGCACACTCGGATTTACAATGGATCACGAACTAAGTATTGACTTAATTCTGCATTGTTTGCCCAAGAGTTACTCACAGTTTGTGATGAACTATCGGATGAACAAACTGGAGACTACCATTCCTGAGTTGCTTAACCTGCTGAAGACTATAGAGCCTTCTGTAAAGCAAGATCAGAAAACGGTACTGTTAGTTGGTTCCTCAAAGAAAGGTTCTAAGAGGAAGCCCAAAGAACAAAATAAGGGAAGGAAGAAAAAGGCCAAAAAGACTGAAAAGTCACCAAAAGACACTTGCCATCACTGCGGCAAGGAGGGCCACTGGCGAAGAAACTGCAAGGTTTATCTTGAGTCCTTGAAGAAGAAGGCATCCGATGCCCCATCCTCTTCAGGTATCATCATTATTGAATGTCACTCTATTTCCTCGTACACCTGGGTACTTAATACTGGGAGTAGCTCACATATATGTAATGACATATAGGGGCTAAGGAATAAAAGAAGACTCGTCAAGGGAGAAGCGAATTTGCGAGTTGGAAATGGAGCAAAGATTGCTGCTGTTGCCATCGGAATGTATTTGCTAAAGCTCCCTACTGGACTTGTCTTAAAATTGGATAATTGTTATTTTGTTCCTTCGTTAATAAAGAACATTGTATCTATTTCATGCTTGAATGAAAAGGGTTACCATTTAACTTTTAGTAACAATTGTTGTTACATAACTTTAAATGGTGTTCTTTATGGGACTGGAACTTTATGCAAAGGTATCTACACGTTAGATTTATCCAGTGACGCTTTCAATATCGAAGTTAGCAACAAACGTGCTCGAATAAATAATCAAATAGACTCCTATACGTGCCATTGTCGTCTTGGCCATGTAAGCAAGAAACGCATGACCAAATTACACCGATGTGGAATTCTGGAATCATTTGAACCTGGTTTATTTGATACATACGAATCATGCTTAAAAAGCAAGATGACCAAATTACCCTCATCCGAAAAAGGTAAACCAGTGGGAGAATTGCTTGGTCTAATACATACTGATGTATGTGGACCAATGTCAACTCTTGCACAAGGAGGCTATAGCTACTTCATTACCTTTATCGATGATCACTCACGATTCAGGTATGTGTTCTTAATGAAACACAAATCTGAATCTTTTGAGAAATTCAAGGAGTTCAGAAGTGAAGTAGAGAAACAGCTTGGCAAAAGTATTAAGATACTTCGATCCGATCAGGGTGGTGAATACTTAAGTCAAGGGTTTCAAGATTATCTTAGGGACAATGAGATATTGTCTCAATGGACTCAGCCATATACACCACAGCATAATGGTGTATCTGAGAAGTGTAACCGAACCTTGATGGACATGGTTAGATCTATGATGAATCATGCAACTCTTCCAAAATTTTTTTGGGGCTATGCGCTTAAGACAGCTGTTTACTTACTAAACAGAGTCCCGACCAAGGTAGTCTCTACTACTCCATATGAGACGTGGAATAGTAAGAAACCTCATTTATCTCACCTAAAGATATGGGGTTGTCCTGCTTATGTAAAGCGGACTGTATCAGACAAATTGGATGCTAAGTCTGATAAATGTCTATTTATTGGATACCCTAAGGAAACGAAAGGTTACCAATTCTATCATCCCTTGGAACAAAAGGTGTTTGTTTCGAGGCATGCTGTATTTCTAGAAAAAGAATTTCTTTTACAAGAAAACAGTGGGAGTAGCATTGAACTTGAAGAAGTTCAAGAAACTCCAATAGACATTACTGAGACACCTAGTCTAGACCCACAACCAATAACTCATAATGATGAGCTATCAGTTGAACCTAAAACAACACCACTTCTTCGTAGGTCTGATAGGACACGCAATATTCCAGAGAGATACGGATTTCTCATAAGTGAATCGAATGACGTGTTACTCATTAACGATGACGAACCTATCAGTTATGAAGATGTTCTGAAAAATTCAGAAAGGGATAAATGGCATGAAGCCATGAAGACGGAAATGGATTCTATGTACGAAAATCAAGTATGGGACTTGGTTAACCCACCTGAAGGGATTAAGCCCATAGGGTGCTAGTGGGTTTTCAAGAATAAAACTGACATGGAAGGTAATGTTGTTACCTTTAAGGCTAGATTAGTGGCAAAAGCATATCGTCAGAAACAAGGAATTGATTATGATGAAACCTATTCGCCAGTAGCTATGCTTAAATCCATTCGGATGCTCCTGGCCATACTAGCTCATTATGATTATGAGATATGACAAATGGATGTGAAAATAGCTTTCCTTAATGGAAACTTGCTTGAGGATATATACATGATACAACCTGAAGGTTTCACATCGGTTAATAAAACCAAAGTATGCAAGCTTCGACGATCCATATATGGATTAAAGCAAGCATCCAGGAGCTGAAACATCCGTTTTGATGAGACAATCAAAGAGTTTGATTTCTCAAAAATCCTGACGAACCTTGTGTGTATAAGAAGGTTAGTGGGAGTGCAGTCGTATTCCTAGTATTATATGTCGATGGCATATTACTTATAGGAAACGATATATCAGTCTTACAGTTAGTTAAAATTTGGTTGTTCAAAACTTTCTCCATGAAAGACCTGGGAGAAGCAACCTATATCCTTGGGATTAGAATCTATAGAGATAGATCAAAACGATTGCTTGGTCTTTCGCAGTCTACATATATAGACCGAGTGCTAGAAAGGTTTAGCATGTCGAAATCCAAGAAAGTTTACCTTCCCATTAGGCATGGGATCAACCTATCGAAGTCTATGTGTCCGCGCACAGAAGACGAGAGGATTTGCATGAATAAGATTCCTTATGCATCCGCCATAGGATCTATCATGTATGCTGTAACGCCCGTCTTTTTCCCCCACCTTACGGTGTGGCGAGAGAGACGGCGTTACGCTAACACACCTATTCTTACATACAGCATAGGAATATCTTAATGCAGCGGAATCAATTTTTTTTTCTTCTTACACATGCGTTTTACCATGCAACTATTACCTGAACATATATGTATGCCTTAACTTATCATTCATGAACATGGTAGCATTGTAACTTAGCATATCAAAGCATAACATTCTGTACTTTATCCATGAGCATTATAAGTAGCAAGTAACTTATCATAAGTATAGCATAGAATCTAAAAAGGCGTTTTAAAGCACCAAACATAATAGAAGAGTCTTGTTCCTCTTTCCTCTGCCATGTCACTATCACACACACACTTTTGTCCCCTCCTGCTGCTTCACCTTGTAACCTCTGGTCGCTTGATCTGCGGTATGAGACAATAAGACTATAAGCACTAGGGCTTAGTAAGACCCTTTCCTACTCACAAAATCCATGCGTCACATAAACATAAACATAATGCTTAAATCCTACTTATCATGACATACTTCTTATCATAAACATAAATACAATCATGGCATCATTCTTAGCATGAACATAAATATAACCATTTGCATAACCATACTTTGCATTAACATACTTGCATAAACATACTTTGCATAAACATAATTTGCATAAACATACTTTGCATAAACATACTTTGCATAGACATACTTATCATAGCATAATGTATAACATGGATGAATGCATGCGTCAAATGCATATATCATAAGGATGCTTAGTTTGAAATCATACTTTTAAATACTTAAACATAATCATAACATCATTGGGGTCCCCGGCTTGTACCACATACATACATCATAAGCGCGCATCCCTAAGTAAATACGAGGTAGCGAGCCCCGACCTACTAGGGTAGGAACATCTACGGTAGTTCCAAAAACCGGGGCGTTCTTAAGGTGCCCATCCCTGTTGGACAGCTACGGTAGTCTCAGAACCGTGGACAGCTTCGGTAGTCCAGAACCGAGGCGTTCATAAGGTGCCCATCCCTTGGACCCTTACTTCGGTCCGGTACAAGCCCATTCATAAAAATAAATTACTTAACATGCTTCATCATTCATAGAACATTCATGGCATAAACAAAATATTGTTTCATGAAACTTGACATAGGAATAGGAACAGCTGCGGTAGTTCCAGAACCGTGGACAGCTTCGGTAGTCCAGAACCGGGGCGTTCTTAAGGTGCCCATCCCTTAGCATGACATAGACATACTTAACGTTTCATCATTCATACTTAATATCATGATGCCTTAAAGGCATGAACATTCATCTGTTGGGACCGGGTGCATGTTGACAAGGATACGGGTTCGTAAATTTTAAAATATTTACGTGCAGCAGAAGAATTAGCATAAATAATTTCTTAAATTATTTTCAACCACGTATCTAGCATGCGACCTTATGATGTGTGGACATGATCATAAATTAAAATTTTGCGAAAAGTAAACTAATTTACTTCAATACCTCGCGTAACTCGAAGTAAGGGACGAGATCCAACCGTAGTGTCCCTTGGAAGCTCCGCCTCTATTCGCGTCCACGCCGAGTTCTCTTCGGGATGACTTCGCAAAGTCATGAGTTTTGTGCTGACGAGAACTACTAGATTCTCTAAAGGTACAACTAGAAGATCAAGAGAGAAGAAAGGAAACTAACCACCAAGAAACGGAATCTAAATTCTGGGAAGGAAGGAGTTGCGATCCGCTTCTTCTTCTTCTTGGTTGGCTTCCCTTGGTGATGATGACCCACGGCAACCTCAAGGGAGGGTGGTGCGCCGGCCCTAGGGTGGATGTGCGCGGCCCTAGCAAGTAGAGGAGGGCGCCGGCCCTAGGAGGAAAGGAGAAGGAGAGGGAGAGATTAAGAGAGAGAGAGGGAGAGAGTTAATCTCTTGATTACTATATTGGGGAATTCAAGCCTAGCCTTGGTTCCTTTATATAGTATTCTCTCCCTTGCCAAGTCTCCCTTTTAACGGAATTTTTCATAAGAAATTTATCCTATAAATTTTCTTATGAATTATTCCGTTTAAGCCAAGTTTTATTATAACTAACTTTATAATAAAACAAATACATCTCTCCTTTTATTATAGAATAAATTTTACAAGAAATTTATAAATTTTCTTTATTATGGAAAAATCAATTCATAATTGATTTTATAAAATTAAAATAAACCATTCCATGGATCATTTTAATTTTCATAAAAAGAATAAATTTCTATAAATTTCTTTATACAAATTTATCTATCCATAATTTATAAAACAAATCGCGCTAGATTTATTTTATTAATTAAAACAAATAAATTGGTTTCTCCCCATTGCTTTGGCAGGCCAAACCAAAGAGGGTTGGCACCCTCATTGGCCGGCCAAACCGAGCCGAACCCATCGCGAATTAAACTCATTTAATTCTCCCAATAAGCCTTCAAAAGACTTAGCCATTTTAAGCTTCCTTTGCGCCTCTGATTAACTCAGATTCGTCTTATTTCTCTTGATCGGAAAATCTAATTTTCAACTCGTTTTAAATCCCTCGGATTACTCGTAGTGCATGTGACTAAATAGGCTTTCGATTTATGTTGGCCGTCTATAATCAACTAATTATAGAACGATCATGAGTGGCACCTAGTAGTACATCATGACCCCCAATTAATCGAAAGATCAACGGTTGACCTCAGAAGTAATTCTGAAACCCCTCAGCAGCTCTAATGAATCGTGCCCCATTCCCTTCACCATCTTATACCCACTTGGTTCAGGACATGGTCTGTGTGTGTCAGTCTCCACTAGGCTGACTACGTCACACCTAGCCCAAGTAGTGTCTTTCTCGTCCTTTGGATATCTAATTACTCTCATGTATTTAAGAGACTCATACTCCAAACATGATATGCTCTGGCCAGAGGCTTTGAGTAACAATCCGACGATAGGCCTGGGTATACATCTCCTCGCAAGGAGTGGTGAATCCTTTGTAGGCTGTTCAAACATCTTCGGGCACTTCGGCTTATACCCAATCATCCTGGGTCCACACCTCATTGGAGATGCTTGCTTAAGATGTTAAAGTATAAGTCTCCATGACCAAGATGACTTGAACACCGCGAGTCAAAGGAACATCGCACTTAAGCTGCAGTAAGAACTTCATTGACATATCTATATAGATTTCCATATGAAGTTTTACAGCTAGTCACTCCAATGAACTAGTTCCCTTAACTAGCATCCATGTTTATCTCCGGACATCCCAATGTCACCAGCCAGTGAGAATCAGCTGATTAGAGAATAACCCATGCTAGTCTCAACAGAATTGATAGTGTCCGTTTTTATCAATTCATCGACTAGGGATATTTTCAATACTTCGCAATTGCACATGTAGAGATAATCACTAGTTGTGATCCGATCACAAATTCTCTTATGCTGTGAATTGTATTGCGGGCATTCAGTAGATGAGTTTAAGATCCCAATCAAATACACAAACATGTATACTCAAATAGTAAATTATCATTTATTAAAATAAATGTTTACAATCATAAGGCGATTGCCTTAGGACACTTCTCTCATATCACTAACAAACTCCCACTTGGCCTAATGTCAATCGCTACGGTATCCAATACTACAGGCTCTAACATGACCCTCAAACTTGCTCTGAGGCAAGGCCTTAGTTAAAGGATCCGCTAAATTCCTTTCGGTGGGAATTTTCTCAATTTGTATGTCATTCCTACTTATAATCTCTCTGATCAGATGATAGCGGCGAAGCACGTGTTTGGATCGTTGATGAGACCTTGGTTCCTTTGCTTGTGCAATAGCTCCATTGTTGTCGCAGTAAACCGGCACTGCTTCATCAATGGTTGGAACCACACCAAGTTCGGAAATGAACTTCTTGATCCAGACTGCTTCCTTTGCTGCTTCCGAAGCTGCGATATATTCCTCTTCCGTGGTAGAATCCGCTACGGTGTCTTGTTTGGAACTCTTCCAACTTATTGCGCCTCCATTCAAAATAAATACGTATCCAGACTGAGATTTGGAGTCATCCTTATCTGTCTGGAAACTGGCATCCATATACCCACGTATTACCATATCTCCTTCTCCATATATTAGGAACACATCCTTAGTTCTTCTTAAGTACTTAAGGATTGTCTTGACAGCCGCCCAATATACCATTCCTGGATCCGACTGGTATCTGCTTGTGACGCTCAAAGCATACGATACATCGGGCCTAGTACATAACATAACATACATGATAGATCCTATCGCGGATGCATAAGGAATCTTATTCATGCAAATCCTCTCGTCTTCTGTGCGCGGACACATAGACTTTGAAAGGTTGATCCCATGCCTGATGGGAAGGTAACCTTTCTTGGATTCCGACATGCTAAACCTTTTTAGCACTCGGTCTATATACGTAGACTGCGAAAGACCAAGCAACCGTTTTGATCTATCTCTATAGATTTTAATCCCAAGGATATAGGTTGCTTCTCCCAGGTCTTTCATGGAGAAAGTTTTGGACAACCAAATTTTAATTGTCTGTAAAACTGATATATCGTTTCCTATAAGTAATATGTCATCGACATATAATACTAGGAATACGCCTGCACTCCCACTAACCTTCTTGTACACACAAGGTTCGTCAGGATTTTTGTGAGAAATCAAACTCTTTGATTGTCTCATCAAAACGGATGTTCCAGCTCCTTGATGCTTGCTTCAGTCCATATATGGATCGTCGAAGCTTGCATACTTTGGTTTGATCAACCGATGTGAATCCTTCAGGTTGTATCATGTATACATCCTCAAGCAGGTTTCCATTAAGGAAAGTTGTTTTCACATCCATTTGCCATATCTCATAATCATAATGAGCTGCTATGGCTAGGAGCATCTGAATGGATTTAAGCATAGCTACTGGCGAATAGGTTTCATCATAATCAATTCCTTGTTTTTGACGATATCCTTTTGCCACTAATCAAGCCTTAAAGGTAACAACATTACCTTCCATGTCGGTTTTCTTCTTGAAACCCCACTTGCACCCTATGGGTTTAATCCCTTCAGGTGGGTTAACCAAGTCCCATACTTGATTTTCGTACATGGAATCCATTTCCGACTTCATGGCTTCAAGCCATTTGTCCCTTTCTGAATTTTTCAGAACATCTTCATAACTGATAGGTTCGTCATCGCTTATGAGTAACACGTCGTTCGATTCACTTATGAGAAATCCGTATCTCTCTGGAATATTGCATGACCTATCAGACCTACGAAGAGGTTGTAACGCCCGCTTTTTTTTTTTTCTTTGACCACCATAAAGCGGTGTTACGTTAACATACTTAGAGCATGTAGACATCATAACGCAGCGGAAAACTTTAAACTTACACCTACATGCACTTTCTATCATTCCTAGCATCATAACATACTTAGCATCATGTCATACTTAGCATCATGTTATACTTTAGCATTCTGTCATCCTTTAGCATCATATCATAGA
The DNA here is from genome assembly GCA_024364735.1 of Boesenbergia rotunda. NCBI lineage: Eukaryota > Viridiplantae > Streptophyta > Magnoliopsida > Zingiberales > Zingiberaceae > Boesenbergia > Boesenbergia rotunda. The sequence goes on along the minus strand of JAGFNQ010000368.1, from coordinate 49,143 downwards.
GTCATAGTCATATTCAAGTACTTAGTAGTAAAGGTAAAGTTCTATCATAAGGCAAGCAAACATATGGTCTCTTGGCCAAGTCACTATCACACACATTCTGCAATGCCCTCCTGCTGCTTCCTTACTGTTCCTTTGCATGATCTGCGGTATAAGAAAAATAAAACTATAAGCACACAGGCTTAGTAAGACTCTTTCCTACTCACGAAAACCATCCGTCACTTAATCATAAACATATGAAACATTAGCACACTTAGCGCTTTACTTAGAACATCATCCTTAACATCACTTAGCATTCATTTGACATGTCATGGACATAGCTTCACCCCATTCATAGCATGGCATAAACATAACCATAAACATTCGGGTATGGCATAATACTTGACATAACATCAACATCGTAAACATTCATAGCATGGCATAATATTTGACATAAACATAAATCAAGTCATGGCATAAATCTAATTACAATCATGGCATCCCATACTAACATGAGCATGAACAAAATAATGGCATTCTAACGTAACACAAACATAATTAAGTCATGGCATCCTAAACTAGCATACACATAATTAAAGCATGGCATTCTAAACTAGCATAAAATCATGGCATCCTAAACTAACATGAACATAGATAAAATCATGACACCCTAAACTATCATAAACCTAATTAAAGCATGGCATTCTAAACTATCATCAAATCATGGCATAAACATAAATAACATCATGGCATAACATAAATAATATCATGGCATAAACATAAATAAAATCATGGCATAAACATAAATACAATCATGGCATAAACATAAATAAAATTATGGCATAAACATAAATAAAATCATGGCATAAACATAAATACAATCATGGCATAAACGTAAATAAAATCATGGCATAAACATAAATAAAATCATGGCATAAACATAAATACAATCATGGCATAAACATAAATAAAATCATGGCAAAAACATAAATAAAATCATGGTATAAACATACCTTCATAACATACTTTTCGTAAACATACTTTTCATAACATAATGCATAACATGAATGGATGCATGTGACAATCGTGCATATATATATATATATAAGGATGCTTAATCTTGAAAACATGCTTTTAACATAATCATAACTTTCATTGGGCCCTGACTTGTACCACATTCATTCATCATATGCGCGCATCCCTAAGTAAATACGAGGTAGCTAATCTCGACCTACTAGGGTAAGGACAGCTTCATCGGTAGTCCCGAACCGTAAGGACAGCATCATCGGTAGTCCCGAACCGTGGACAGCATCATCGGTAGTCCAGAACCGTGGACCTTACTTAGGTCCGGTACAAGCCCATAAAATAAAATAAATGCTTTCATATGCTTCTTCATTCATCATCATTCATAGCATATTCATTCGTTCATCATTCTTTCATCATCATTATGCCTTAAAGGCATCGTCATGCATAGCATATTCATTCATTCATCATACTTAACCTTCATTCATCATTTCATTCTTAGACATGGCATAGGTACACATCATTCATATAGCATGGCATACACACATAAGCATGGCATACATTCATATCATTCGTAAGACATGCATACATACATATCATTCATACATCATGGCATACATACATATCAATCCTAAATCATGGCATATGTCTAAACATTCTATGACCTAACGTATATTTCATGACATATAAGCTATAGGTTTAGTTAACATGGTATTCCTTCACCTTACTTAAGCATACCTCCTAATTACCTATACCCTAAGGTACTCTAGGGTACCCCAAAAATTCCCAAAAATTATATTTACTTACTACACATCATAAGGGCACAGTAGATAACATTATCATGATTTTTAACATATTTTTAGACCTTTAAAACATGTTGGCCGAAACCCTTGAACTTAAAGTTCTGGGTTTTGCTTCCCTCATGTTGGCCGAGACCCTAGGGTGTCCTAGGGTACTCTAAAAATTCCCAAAAATTACAGTTAACTTCTAAACATCATAAGGAACCAGTAAATAACATTATCATGATTTTTAACATAATTATGGACCTTTAAAACATGCTGGCCGAAACCTTGAACATAGAAACCTTGATTTTGTTTTCCCTTCGACATTAAATCCGAAACTAACCCATATATCATGCCAAAAATCCCCAAAAATTTCCAATTTACTTCTAAACATAATAAGGGAACATCAAATAATATTATCATGATTTTTAGCATAATTATTGACCTTTAAAACATGCTGGCCGAAACCTTTGAACCATAGAAACCTGGATTTTGTTTCCTTTCACATTAAATCCGAAACTAACCCATATATCATGCCAAAAATCCACAAAAATTTCAATTAACTTCTAAACATCATAAGGAAACAGTAAATAACATTATCATGATTTTTATCATAATTATGACCTTTAAAACATGCTGGCTGAAACCTTTGAACCATAGAAACCTGGATTTTGTTCCCCTTCAACATTAAATCCGAAACTAACCCATATATCATGCCAAAAATCCCCAAAAATTTCAATTTACTTCTAAACATCATAAGGGAAGATTAAATAATATTATCATGATTTTTAGCATAATTATGGACCTCTAGAACATGCTTGCCGAAACCTTTGAACCATAGAAACCTGGATTTTGTTTCCCTTCAACATTAAATCCGAAACCCACCCATATATCCAGCCAAAAATCATGGAAAATGTTGGTAACTATTATACCATAGGTGAGGGAGTCTTACCTTAGATTTCTTGATTTTTAGACCTTGGATGGAAAGAAGGAAGAAGACTTGACCACACCTAGCCCTTGGAAACTTGAGAAGACCTTAGATCTTGGAGGATGAGACTTTTTGTGAAGTTTTCTCAAGGGAGAAGTCCTCCTTGAGTGCTCGGCAAGAATGGAGAAGGAAGAGAGGAGCAAATGCACTTGATGGCATGAAGAATGAAACTCCCAAACCCCCTTATTAATCAACCATTAAGGTGGTGAATGAAGAGTTTTCTATGGCCCTTCATCTTCCTCTACCATTTAACCACCATTCACTTCCTTTCCTAACAAGAATTCCTTGCTAGGTGAGTTGGTTAAAGCATTCATTGGTTGTACAAGAGGTCCAAGGTTCAATCCTTGGCCCATGCATCTTTATTTTTATTTTATTTAATCTTTTTTTCTTTTTTCGAAAATTCCCCTTTTATTTCGAAAATTCTCCAAAAATGACCCATAATTTTGCCAATATTCCTAAATAAAATTCTTTTATATTTATATGAATTTTACTCAATTAATACCCATTTTTTCGGAGCCCATTTAAGGCCCATTAGTACCTAATTCCTTAAATTAATTAGAAAAATTAAACTAATACTTACCCATAATCATGCTAATATGTCCCATTAAATCCTATTTATCTTTATACTAATTTCCACCTAAAATCCACCGATAATTATGGTACTAGCAAGCCCATATAAGGCCCATTAGTGCCCTTTTTCCCAATTTAAATGGGAAAACATGGATTTCCTAGGCCAACGTTTACATTATTACCTCTAGGTCCTTCGGAAAATTATATAGACATGCTTAATATTTTAATAAAATATTAATAGAATTTTCCGGGTCGTTACAATCCCCCATACCTCGTGAAAGTTCGTCCTCGAACTTAGAATAACTCCGGGTACTTGCGCCTCATTTCGTCCTCGCGTTCCCAGGTAGCTTCCTCGAACCGCTGGCTTTGCCATAAGATCTTAACCAAGGGTACCTCCTTACTCCTCAGCTTCTTGACCTCTCTATCCAAAATCCGAAGGGGTCGGCTCTCATAACTCAGGTCCTCTTGTATTTGCACTGTCTGCGGCTCGATCACTTGGTCTGTATTCGGGATACACTTTTTAAGCAGGGACACATGGAATACGTTATGGATAGCTGACATCTCTGGAGGTAGCTCCAGCTCGTATGCCACCGTACCAACTCTTTTCAGAATCAGATACGGCCCCACATATCTCGGACTCAGCTTTCCTTTCTTCCCAAATCTTGTCACCCCTTTCATAGGAGCCACTTTGAGGAATACCAAATCCCCAACATTAAATTCCAGGGGTCTACGCCGGACATCGGCATAACTCTTCTGCCGACTCTGAGCAGTTTCTATCCGTTGTCGAATATTCTGTATAGCTTGAGTGGTGCTGTTAATGAGATCCGTTGTGTGCCCCATCTCCTTCTTCTCACCACCCTCATACCAACAGATCGGAGACCTACATCTCCTCCCATACAACGCTTCATAAGGTGCCATTCCAATAGTAGCTTGGTAGCTGTTGTTGTACGCGAATTCTGCTAAACACAAATATCGACACCAGCTTCCCTTGAAATCCAAGGCACACGCTCGCAACATGTCTTCTAGTACTTGATTCACCCGTTCAGTTTGCCCATCAGTTTGAGGGTGAAAGGCGGTACTAAATCGCAATTTAGTGCCGAGAGATTTCTGAACACACTCCCAGAAATGCGAAGTAAAACGTCCATCCCTATCTGAGATGATGGTCTTGGGAACTCCATGCAGCCTGATTACCTCCTTAACATATAACTGAGCCAGTTGCTCAATCGAATAAGTCATCTTGATTGCTAAGAAGTGAGCAGACTTAGTCAATCTGTCCACAATGACCCATATCGCATCATATCCATTTGTAGTTCGGGGAAGTCCTGAAATGAAATCCATTGAGACATCTTCCCATTTCCATTCCGGAATTGGAAGTGGCTACAGAACTCCTCCGGGACACTGGTGTTCTGCTTTCACTTGCTGACAGGTCATGCAAGTACTGATATGCTGGGCCACATCCCTCTTCATACCGGACCACCAAAACTTCTCCTTCAGATCCTGATACATCTTGGTGGACCCTGGATGCATCGAGTAAGGGGTTCCGTGAGCTTCTGCCAGTATCTCCTTTCGAAGCTCCGGATCATTAGGGATACATAAACGATCCCTAAGGTAGAGTACTCCCCCTTCGGCGATATGAAAACCATCGCCCTTTCCTTCCAGGATCTCCTGTTTTATTTTCTGCAGACTCCTATCCCCATCTTGTTTTTCCACTATATCCTCGAACAGCAGGGGTGATATTGTCATGGTGGAAAGTCGTCCGGAGATGACCTCGACCCCGAAGTTCATAATTTCTTCTTTGAGTGGTCGGGGTAATCTGGCTATGGACATCAGGGTGGCACTTGACTTCCGACTGAGTGCATCGGCCACCTTGTTTGCCTTCCCTGGATGATAGAGGATCTCGCAGTCATAGTCTTTTACCAACTCAAGCCATCGGCGTTGCCTCATATTCAGATCCTTCTGAGTGAAGAAATATCGCAGACTCTGATGGTCCGTATAAATTCGACACTGCGCTCCATACAGATAATGCCTCCATATCTTAAGAGCGAAGACCACCGCAGCCAGTTCCAGATCATGAGTGGGGTAATTTTGTTCATATTCCTTGAGCTGTCGAGAGCCATAGGCAATAACTTTTCCCTTCTGCATAAGTACCGCTCCAAGTCCTAGTTTGGAGGCATCGCTATACATATCAAAGCTCTGATTACATTCTGGAAGGGCAAGGATGGGCGCACTTGTGAGTCTCCTTTTTAGTTCCAAGAAACTATTTTCACAATCTTCTGTCCATTCATACTTCTTATCCCTCCGGGTGAGAGCCGTTAAAGGGGCTGCAATCTTCGAGAAATCCTCCACAAATTTTCTATAATAGCCTGCCAATCCCAGAAAACTTCTGATCTCGCTGGCATTCTTTGGCCGACTCCAGTTATTCACCACTTCAACCTTCATTGGATCCACCATAACTCCATCTTTAGAAATAATATGGCCCAAAAAGCCCACTTGATCAAGCCAGAACTCACATTTGGAAAATTTCGCATATAGTTGCTTTTCCCGAAGAATCCCTAATACTATCTTCAGGTGCTCCGTGTGCTCCTCTTGGGTCCTCGAATAGATAAGAATATCGTCGATGAAGACGATCACAAATTTGTCGAGGAACGACGAGAACACCCGATTCATAAGGTCCATAAACATAGCAGGGGCATTCGTCACGCCAAAAGGCATAACAACAAACTCAAAGTGCCCGTACCTCGTTCGGAAAGCCGTCTTTGGAATATCCTCCTGTTTTACTCTAACCTGATGATAACCAGACCTCAGATCGATCTTTGAGAAAACAGTGGCTCCCTTTAATTGGTCAAACAGATCATCTATCCTCGGAAGGGGATACCTGTTCTTTATTGTTACGTCATTCAGCGCTCGGTAATCTATGCACATTCGCATAGATCCGTCTTTCTTCTTCACAAACAGTACCGGAGCTCCCCACGGGGAATGACTAGGGCGAATAAATCCCTTACCCAACAACTCCTGTAACTGTTCCTGAAGCTCCTTCAATTCAATTGGCGCCATACGGTAAGGTGCCTTTGAGATCGGGTTAGTACCAGGAATTAATTCAATCTCAAATTCAACTTCTCTATCAGGAGCTAATCCAGGTAATTCCTCTGGGAAAACCTCTGGGTAATCACATACCACCCGAACATCTTCCAGCTTCCGATTCTTCTCTTGACCGGCATCAACCACATATGCTAAAAATCCAGTATATCCTTTGTCTAACATCTTCTGAGCTTGGAGAGCTGATAAATATTTCCCGGTTCTTTTCCTTGGCTCCCCGATGAACTCGAACTTAGAACTTCCCTCAGGTCGAAAGACCACCTTTCGCTTACGGCACTCAATAGAAGCACCGTATTTACCCAGGAAATCCATTCCTATAATAACATCATAATCTTTCATGTCGAGCACTATCAGATCGCAGTACAGTTCCCTTCCTGCAATTCTGACTGGCACTGCACCCATCACATGAGTGGATGTCATGATTTCCCCCGAGGGTAGGGTCGTTAAGAACCTGCAGTTTAGCACTTGCGGAAGCCTATCTATCTTCTTGGTAAAGGGTACCGAGACGAATGAGTGTGTTGCCCCAGTATCAAATAATGCAGTAGCATACTGACTGGAAATAAGTATCTGACCTGTGACAACCGTGGAAGCTTCCGCAGCGTCCTCCTTGGTAACCGAGAAAACCCTGGCATTTGTCTCCATTGGAGGAGCCTCCAGCAGTGGGGTACCCTCCAGCTCGGCCGGCATATAATATAATTTCGCTGGTGCTCCTTGGTACTGAGCCAGTGGTTGGGGAGAGACCTGATTCTTGGTAGGGCAGGAAGCCGCCATATGCCCTTCCACACCACAATTGTAACACCGGTTCGTACCCTTGCGACATTCCCCGGAGTGGTTTTTCCCGCATGTTGCGCACGGGGAAGGCTTGGGCTGCTTATTTGCTGGGCCCCCTTGAGTGTTGTTCCATGGCTTTCGTTTACCACTCTGATCTCCCTTCCAGTTGGTTTGATTGCTCTGGGCCTTTTGACCTCTTTCGTTCGTCGCCTTCCTTTGCTGAATGATACTATTCAAATAGTGCTCAGTAAGTAAAGCACTACTAAACAGTTCCTCGGCGGTCTGGGGCCTATTAACTCCACCAGCCACGTTCAGAGCTATTTCGGGTCGTAACATCTTCAGCATAAGTCGGACCCTCTCTTTCTCTGTGCGGACTAGCTCAGGACACAGGCGGGCCAGTCGATTAAATTTCTTCACGGCTTCATTGACCGAGAGGTTGCCCTGACGAAATTCCGTAAACTCGTCGTAGTGTTTGGTTGTAACCCGCATATTGAAGAATTCTTCAAAGAATTCTGCTTCAAAATCGGCCCACGCCATCTGGTTTACTTGCCTCTTGGTCCTGACCCTCTCCCACCACATTCTGGCATCCCCAGACAGGCAGAATGATGCGCACTTGACCTTCTCCTGCTCAGGCCAGTCTAACAGCTCCAGTGTACTTTCCACCGTCTTGAACCATGCCTGGGCGTCCCAGGGTTCGCCGGTACCCGAGAAATTCTCCGGTTTCAGTCTTAACCACTGGATCAAATAAGCCTCCTGTCGCGCCCCAGGAGTATGTGCAACCGTAGGCGCCACCGGCGCAGTAGTCTGGTTCACTGGTGGAGTAGTAGAGTTCTCCTGCTGGTTCATTAAGGTGTTAATAGTTTGCTGCTGCTCGGTAACTTGACGTTGGAGCTGGGTTACTAGTTGCATCAGATCAGGCGTTGGTGTTGTCTCGTTAAGCCGACTACTCTGTCTTCTGGCCATGTTTTTCTTCACCAAGAACAAGTATGGCCAATATCAGTTTTTTTTCGATATTATGCTAATATTTAATTCCTAAAATAATATAGTATACCAAAATATATATCGTTCATAGGTACTTATCTCAAAGTACCTTTCATCATTGTTCATACTTGCGTATTCTATAGTCTTAGATATCGTTATTCTAGGAACATAATAAAACATAAAATACACTTAAAGGTACTTACTTGGAAGCTGCAGGAAGAGGGCTTGATGTGTGTGTAGTGAGATGGTTACGGCTCTGATACCAACCTGTAACGCCCGCTTTTTTTTTTTCTTTGACCACCATAAAGCGGCGTTACGTTAACATACTTAGAGCATGTAGACATCATAACGCAACGGAAAACTTTAAACTTACACCTACATGCACTTTCTATCATTCCTAGCATCATAACATACTTAGCATCATGTCATACTTAGCATCATGTTATACTTTAGCATTCTGTCATCCTTTAGCATCATATCATAGAGTCATAGTCATATTCAAGTACTTAGTAGTAAAGGTAAAGTTCTATCATAAGGCAAGCAAACATATGGTCTCTTGGCCAAGTCACTATCACACACATTCTGCAATGCCCTCCTGCTGCTTCCTTACTGTTCCTTTGCATGATCTGCGGTATAAGAAAAATAAAACTATAAGCACACAGGCTTAGTAAGACTCTTTCCTACTCACGAAAACCATCCGTCACTTAATCATAAACATATGAAACATTAGCACACTTAGCGCTTTACTTAGAACATCATCCTTAACATCACTTAGCATTCATTTGACATGTCATGGACATAGCTTCACCCCATTCATAGCATGGCATAAACATAACCATAAACATTCGGGTATGGCATAATACTTGACATAACATCAACATCGTAAACATTCATAGCATGGCATAATATTTGACATAAACATAAATCAAGTCATGGCATAAATCTAATTACAATCATGGCATCCCATACTAACATGAGCATGAACAAAATAATGGCATTCTAACGTAACACAAACATAATTAAGTCATGGCATCCTAAACTAGCATACACATAATTAAAGCATGGCATTCTAAACTAGCATAAAATCATGGCATCCTAAACTAACATGAACATAGATAAAATCATGGCACCCTAAACTATCATAAACTTAATTAAAGCATGACATTCTAAACTATCATCAAATCATGGCATAAACATAAATAACATCATGGCATAACATAAATAATATCATGGCATAAACATAAATAAAATCATGGCATAAACATAAATACAATCATGGCATAAACATAAATAAAATCATGGCATAAACATAAATACAATCATGGCATAAACGTAAATAAAATCATGGCATAAACATAAATAAAATCATGGCATAAACATAAATACAATCATGGCATAAACATAAATAAAATCATGGCATAAACATAAATAAAATCATGGTATAAACATACCTTCATAACATACTTTTCGTAAACATACTTTTCATAACATAATGCATAACATGAATGGATGCATGTGGCAATCGTGCATATATATATATATATATATAAGGATGCTTAATCTTGAAAACATGCTTTTAACATAATCATAACTTTCATTGGGCCCTGACTTGTACCACATTCATTCATCATATGCGCGCATCCCTAAGTAAATACGAGGTAGCTAATCTCGACCTACTAGGGTAAGGACAGCTTCATCGGTAGTCCCGAACCGTAAGGACAGCATCATCGGTAGTCCCGAACCGTGGACAGCATCATCGGTAGTCCAGAACCGTGGACCTTACTTAGGTCTGGTACAAGCCCATAAAATAAAATAAATGCTTTCATATGCTTCTTCATTCATCATCATTCATAGCATATTCATTCGTTCATCATTCTTTCATCATCATTATGCTTAAAGGCATCATCATGCATAGCATATTCATTCATTCATCATACTTAACCTTCATTCATCATTTCATTCTTAGACATGGCATAGGTACACATCATTCATATAGCATGGCATACACACATAAGCATGGCATACATTCATATCATTCGTAAGACATGGCATACATACATATCATTCATACATCATGGCATACATACATATCAATCCTAAATCATGGCATATGTCTAAACATTCTATGACCTAACGTATATTTCATGACATATAAGCTATAGGTTTAGTTAACATGGTATTCCTTCACCTTACTTAAGCATACCTCCTAATTACCTATACCCTAAGGTACTCTAGGGTACCCCAAAAATTCCCAAAAATTATATTTACTTACTACACATCATAAGGGCACAGTAGATAACATTATCATGATTTTTAACATATTTTTAGACCTTTAAAACATGTTGGCCGAAACCCTTGAACTTAAAGTTCTGGGTTTTGCTTCCCTCATGTTGGCCGAGACCCTAGGGTGTCCTAGGGTACTCTAAAAATTCCCAAAAATTACAGTTAACTTCTAAACATCATAAGGAACCAGTAAATAACATTATCATGATTTTTAACATAATTATGGACCTTTAAAACATGCTGGCCGAAACCTTTGAACATAGAAACCTTGATTTTGTTTTCCCTTCGACATTAAATCCGTAACTAACCCATATATCATTCCAAAAATCCCCAAAAATTTCCAATTTACTTCTAAACATCATAAGGGAACATCAAATAATATTATCATGATTTTTAGCATAATTATGGACCTTTAAAACATGCTGGCCGAAACCTTTGAACCATAGAAACCTGGATTTTGTTTCCCTTCAACATTAAATCCGAAACTAACCCATATATCATGACAAAAATCCCCAAAAATTTCAATTAACTTCTAAACATCATAAGGAAACAGTAAATAACATTATCATGATTTTTAGCATAATTATGGACCTTTAAAACATGCTGGCTGAAACCTTTGAACCATAGAAACCTGGATTTTGTTCCCCTTCAACATTAAATCCGAAACTAACTCATATATCATGCAAAAAATCCCCAAAAATTTCAATTTACTTATAAACATCATAAGGGAACATCAAATAATATTATCATAATTTTTAGCATAATTATGGACCTCTAGAACATGCTGGCCGAAACCTTTGAACCATAGAAACCTGGATTTTGTTTCCCTTCAACATTAAATCCGAAACCCACCCATATATCCAGCCAAAAATCATGGAAAACGTTGGTAACTATTATACCACAGGTGAAGGAGTCTTACCTTAGATTTCTTGATTTTTAGACCTTGGATGGAAAGAAGGAAGAAGACTTGACCACACCTAGCCCTTGGAAACTTGAGAAGACCTTAGATCTTGGAGGATGAGACTTTTTGTGAAGTTTTCTCAAGGGAGAAGTCCTCCTTGAGTGCTCGGCAAGAATGGAGAAGGAAGAGAGGAGCAAATGCACTTGATGGCATGAAGAATGAAACTCCCAAACCCCCTTATTAATCAACCATTAAGGTGGTGAATGAAGAGTTTTCTATGGCCCTTCATCTTCCTCTACCATTTAACCACCATTCACTTCCTTTCCTCATAAGAATTCCTTGCTAGGTGTGTTGGTTAAAGCATTCATTGGTTGTACAAGAGGTCCAAGGTTCAATCCTTGGCCCATGCATCTTTATTTTTATTTTATTTAATCTTTTTTTCTTATTTTCGAAAATTCCCCTTTTATTTCGAAAATTCTCCAAAAATGACCCATAATTTTGCCAATATTCCTAAATAAAATTCTTTTATATTTATATGAATTTTACTCAATTAATACCCATTTTTTCGGAGCCCATTTAAGGCCCATTAGTACCTAATTCCTCAAATTAATTAGAAAAATTAAACTAATACTTACCCATAATCATGCTAATATGTCCCATTAAATCCTATTTATCTTTATACTAATTTCCACCTAAAATCCACCGATAATTATGGTACTAGCAAGCCCATATAAGGCCATTAGTGCCCTTTTTCCCAATTTAAATGGAAAAACATGGATTTCCTAGGCCAAAGTTTGCATTATTACCTCTAGGTCCTTCGGAAAATTATCTAGACATGCTTAATATTTTAATAAAATATTAAGAGAATTTTCCGGGTCGTTACAGAGGTGGTGTTGTTTTAGGTTCAACTGATAGCTCATCATTATGAGTTATTCGTTGTGGGTCTAGACTAGGTGTCTCTGTAATGTCTATTGGAGTTTCTTGAACTTCATCAAGTTCAATGCCACTCCCACTGTTTTCTTGTAAAAGAAATTCTTTTTCCAGAAATACAGCATGCCTTGAAACAAACACCTTTTGTTCCAAGGGATGACAGAATTGGTAACCCTTCGTTTCCTTAGGGTATCCAATAAATAGACATTTATCAGACTTAGCATCCAATTTGTCTGATAAAGTCCACTTCACATAAGCAGGACAACCCCATATCTTAAGGTGAGTTAAGTGAGGTTTCTTACTATTCCATGTCTCATATGAAGTAGTAGAGACTACCTTGGTCGGGACTCTGTTTAGCAAGTAAATAGCTGTCTTAAGTGCATAGCCCCAAAAGGATTTTGGAAGAGTTGCATGATTCATCATCGACCTAACCATGTCCATCAAGGTTCGGTTGCGCCTCTCAGATACACCATTATGCTGTGGTGTATACGGCGGAGTCCATTGGGACAATATCCCATTGTCCCTAAGATAATCTTGAAATTCTTGACTTAAGTATTCACCACCCCGATCGGATCGAAGTATCTTAATACTTTTGCCAAGCTGTTTCTCTACTTCATTTCTGAACTCTTTGAATTTCTCAAAAGCTTCAGATTTGTGTTTCATCAAGAACACATACCCGAATCGTGAGTGATCATCGATAAAGGTAATGAAGTAGCTATAGCCTCCTTGTGCAAGAGTTGACATTGGTCCATATACATCAGTATGTATTAGACCAAGCAATTCTCCCACTGGATTACCTTTTCCAGAAAAGGGTAATTTGGACATCTTGCCTTTTAAGCATGATTCGCATGTATCAAATGAACCGGGTTCAAATGATTCCAGAATTCCACATCGGTGTAATTTGGTCATGCGTTTCTTATTTACATGGCCAAGACGACAATGCCACGTGTAGGAGTCTATTCGATTATCTATTCGAGCACGTTTGTTGCCAACTTCGATATTGAAAACGTCACTGGATAAATCTAACGTGTAGATACCATTGTACAAAGTTCCATTCCCATAAAGAACGCCATTTAAAGTTATGTAACAACAATTGTTACTAAAAGTTGAATGATAACTCTTTTCATTCAAACATGAAATAGATACAATGTTCATTATTAACGAAGGAACAAAATAACAATTATCCAATTCTAAGACACGTCTAGTGGGGAGCTTTAGCAAATATGTTCCGATGGCAACAGCAGCAATCTTTGCTCCATTTCCAACTCGCAAATTCGCTTCTCCTTTGACGAGTCTTCTTCTATTCCTTAGCCCCTGTATGTCATTACATATATGTGAGCTACACCCAGTGTCAAGTACCCAGGTATTTGAGGAAATAGAGTGACATTCAATAACGAAGATACCTGAAGAGGATGGGGCATCGGATACCTTCTTCTTCAAGGACTCAAGATATACTTTGCAGTTTCTTCGCCAGTGACCTTCCTTGCCACAATGATGGCAAGTTCCTTTTGGTGTCTTTTCAGTCTTTTTGGCCTTTTTCTTCTTTTCTTTATTCTGTTCTTTAGCCTTCCTCTTAGAACCTTTCTTCGAGGAACCAATTAACAGTACCATCTTTTAATCATGCTTCACAGAAGGCTCTCCAGTCTTCTGCAGGTTGAGCAACTCAGGAAACTGGTCTGGAGTTGCATTTTCAGGAGGACGGTTGGGAAGTTGATCTTCAAGGACATAAGCAAGCTTCTCTACCTTGAGGACTATCCTCAGGTTTCGAAGCCAGTCCATGAAGTTTGTGTTGGATCGAGAAATGCGAGAGAGGGGGGGGGTGAATGTCGCAATTCGTTCGGATTTAAAAAGAGCGGGTGCGCAGCGGAAATAAAAGAGAACACAACAACGCAAACACAGCCGGTTTACTTGGTTCGGAGCCTGGGTCGACTCCTACTCCAAGGCCCACGGTCGTTGACCGTTTTCTGCGGGCAATTCTATAAGTTCGCAAAAGTTTACACACAAATAATAATAAAAATATTCTCGTAAACTTAAATACAACTCTTGTTACCGACGTCCGGTGAAGATTGAAGTTCTGGAGCAGCGGGACGTCGTCGGCTTGAGTTGGCAGCTTTCTGGAGCGTGTCGTGGAAGCAGAAGGGCGTAGAATTGTCGAAGGAATTGGTTGTACAAGAAGAGGGTCGAGGCCCTCTTTATATAGGGCAGGGAGCGCCCGACATGCTCGGGGCACCCCCCACGTGGCTCTTGATCCGGCGAGCCCTCTGGTCAAGGCTGATCTCTTCATCTTCGGGATCAGCTTTGACCGGGGCGCTCGACGCGCGCGGGGCGCCCGGTTGACCGGTCAAAGCGTCATCTTCAGGGCTTCGCGAGAGTGCGCTGCAGCAGCCTTCAGTGGCGTGGCACAGTGGGCGTCCGAGACACGCGGGGCGCCCGACATGCGGGGCGCCCGACAGACGCGGGGCACCCCCGATTGCGCTGCTGTCGGGGCGTTTACCTCTCTGCTGACTTTGGGTTGACTCTGGGGCGCCCGACACATCCGGGGCGCCCTGCTCAGCTACGGCCTCACTCCTTTGAGGCTCTCTGAGCTGCAGAAACACAGTCCTTCGGTCCTGCATCCAGGGTTAGTCCAAAACAGCAAACAATAAGTTAGTTAAAACAGCCTTAGCTGTCTTGGTTCTGACTTTGGATCTCCAAAATGGAGCCCTAGGTCGAACCGACGCCTAATGTTCCCTCAAGGGGAACGCGTCCTCACCTACTCCTCTCGGGAGAATTTACCTGGTGCCAACCGGATCCTCCAGTTGGACTTTTGCCCGGCAGCCCTTCGCCAGGTCTTGAGTTTCGCCCAGCAGCCCTTCGCCAGGACTTGGTTTTCGCCTAGCAGCCCTTCGCCAGGACTTGGTTTTCGCCCAGCAGCCCTTCGCCAGGACTTGGTTTTCGCCTAGCAGCCCTTCGCCAGGACTTGGTTTTCGCCCAGCAGCCCTTCACCAGGACTTGGTTTTCGCCCAGCAACCCTTCGCCAGGACTTGGTTTCCTGACAGCCCATCGTCAGGTGCCTAGCAGCCCTTCGCTAGGACTTTGTTTCCTAACAGCCCATCGTCAGGTGCCTAGCAGCCCTTCGCTAGGACTTTGTTTCCTGCACTCTCAAGCAGCATTGTTAGACAACAAACAACCCTTAACTTTGAATCCTTTGCCAATATCAAAACAAGGTTCGATCTGGTGCTTCCTGCACCAACAATCTCCCCCTTTTTGATTATGGCAACACAATTCAAAGTTAAGGAAAAATAGCAGTTTAAGCATAAAGGTTAAGACTAATAAAACATATCAATTCGTAACAGTCTAAACCCAAATGTAATTTGAACAGTGAAAAAAAATTTCCCATGCTCATTCTCCCCCTGAATAATTAACTTAACTCTTAACTTTGACCTTTCCTCCCCCTTTGACATATATCAAAACCAACATGGGTGAACAATTTAAAAGGTTTTGCAAACCTAAATTTTGTAACATAACTTTTCTAGGTGATTGTAAAAAGGAATTTTATTTAGGCAAAATTTTGACGCCAAATTTCCAATACTTAGAAAATTGCGGGGTTGAAAGAAAATTTTCTAAGTTTAGATGATTCAATTTTTTATTACTTAGAAACTTTCAAGAGACCCTTTTTAAGTTAGAAAATGTTTGGAGTTGGAAAATTTTCAAGAGAGTTTGAATTTTTTACTTAGAAAATTTTCTTACCAGTCAGTAAAGTTGATTTTCCAAAAGATGTACTTAAGCTTTGAAAAACAAGTAAAGTTAATTTTTGAAAACATTGAACTTTGAACAACAAGAGCTTTACTTTTTGAAAGACAAAAAAATAATTTTAGCCTTTTCTCTCTTAACCAATCTTTCCTCTTAATGAGAAATTCTTCTCCTTAGCGATATATCAATAAGAAAAAATATATATATATGTTTTTGAAAGAAAATTTAAAATTTAAAATTTTCCAAAAAAAATTTTCTCTGCCTTGAGGACTATCCTCAGGTTTCGAAGCCAGTCCATGAAGTTTGGCCCAGTCAGTTTATTGGTGTCCAAAATGGAACGCAAATTTAGAGAAGACATGATCGAGTGATTATCCTAGAAATACAAATTGAGCTTATGTGAGAAGATTGATTAAAGAATGTATCAACATACATTAATAAAAATCCTATTTATTTTTCAAATTGAATAACCCTTTTTATCAATTCGAGAGATCGTAGGAACATCTCCAAATAGATTGATATCCAACCATAGATAAGAACAACCATGACTGTGGCCATCAAGTTATTCTTAGCTATGAAGGTAGGTAATTATACCGATTACATATCACATATATGTAACTATCACTTTATGCTATCAACTAATTGAATGTTTGCATAAATCATAGGGTTGTTAACTCATTAACAAGTATGCAACATTATACATAGCACCCAACTGCACCTCTCTTTACATCGACCTTGGCTGTGGCACAACAAATCGATGCTCCAAGCTTAAGGCTGACCCATTAATCAAGAAATAGTTTTAATATGGTGGGAACTCATTCAACCGTTTAGTCAGGCTTGGATGTGTCCAACAACCAAAACTAAGGATTGACCTCTGACTCCAACTATATTATTCATAAACTAATTCCATGGTTTGAACATGTTGAGGTTGAAGCCGGGCATGGATGTGTCCATCAACCCAAACGAGAAACAAAACTCCGATTCTAACCATATTAATGGAAGGTGTTGGCCTTAATATTTTGTAAGGGGTTTTGAGTCTCATCCTTTCTTTTCTAAGCACATTCATGACATATAATTATGTCATGACTAACGATTTCCTTAATAAAGTATGTATGTGACTTAATTTATCAAGTCTCATTAATTGAATTAGGAAAACTCCGCCTATGACGACCTAGTCATGGCCGGTCCCAAGCCCGGATAAAGGAGGAGGGTTGCGTTAGGTTGCCAGCCAGCGTAAAAAACTATGGCAAATACTCAATGAATGGATCCATTAAAGTATTATGCTAATGCTAGGATGTTCCCCGGAAGGAACGCGTTGCAGGGTCCGACTGTAACGTCTCGGCAAGGACCGCTACATCTCCAGAACCCGGGTGTAGTGCTAAATATGCAAGGGTTCGCGTTGCAGGGTCCGACTGTAACGTCTCGGCAAGGACCGCTACATCTCCATGAGAACTTGGGTGTAGTGTTAAATAGGCAAGAGTTCTCACACCATAGGTGGACTAAGAATAAACATTATAAGAAAAGTAATAGTCTCAGATTTGGAACATGGAATATAGGAACTCTCACTGGTAAAACAATGGAGGTAGTAGATACAATGATTAGGAGAAAAATTAGTATTTTGTGTGTGCAAGAGACAAAATGGGTAGGTGAGAAGGCAAAAATGATAGAGAACTCGGGTTTTAAGTTATGGTATACAGGAAAGAGTAAAACAAGAAATGGAGTGGGTATTTTTGTAGATAGTTCTTTAAAAGATGAAGTTGTTGGTGTAGTTAGAAAGGGGGATAGAATTATAGCTCTCAAGATAGTAGTGGCGAAAGAAGTTGTGAACGTAATTAGCATATATGCACCTCAAGTAGGATTAGATGAAGAAACTAAATCAAGATTTTGGAGCGATTTAGATGAGGTATTACAAAACATTCCGCCAAATGAAATGATTTTAATAGGAGGCGATCTAAATGGACATGTCGGAGCGAAAAATGAAGAATATGAGAGAGTACATGGGGGTTATGGGTTTGGAACAAGAAATGAAGAAGGAAAAACTATATTGGATTTTGCGATAGCATATGACCTTATACTAGCTAATACATTTTTTAAGAAAAAAGAAGAACACTTGATCACATTCAAAAGTGGGAATAATAAATCACAAATTGATTATTTTATGGTTAGGAAGAGAGATAGGAAGATTTGTAAAGATTGTAAGGTTATCCCTGGAGAAAGCTTAACTACCCAACATAGATTAGTAGTGTTAGATATACGCCTTAGTTATAATATCAATAGAGGAAAAATATACACGACTCCTAGAATTAAGTGGTGGAAGTTAAAGGATGGGAAGCAAAACATATTGAAGGAGAAGGTAGGAATACAAGCATTAGATGAAATATATAGCGACTCTAATACGACATGGGATAAGATGGTATCAAAGTTGAAAATAGTAGCTAAGGATGTACTCGGTGAGTCAAAGGGGCATGCACCACCAAGGAAGGAATCTTGGTGGTGGAATGAGAAAGTACAAGAGAAAGTGAAAGAAAAACGAATAGCTTATAAGGAATTATATATTTGTAAGAACGAGGAAAACTTAAAAAAATATACAATAGCCAAGAAAGAGGCTAAGAAAGCAGTGAATGAAGTAAAAAATAAAACTTTTGAACGATTATATCAAAATTTAGATACAAAAGAAGGGGAAAGAGACATTTATAAAATAGCTAAAGCAAGAGAAAGGAAAACAAGAGACCTTAGTCAAATAAGATGTATTAAAGATGAATGCGATAGAGTACTAGTAAATGATAGCGAAATAAAAGAGCGGTGGAAGATTTACTTTCATCAACTTTTTAATGAAAGTTTAGGGGACCAACTTGACTTAGGCAATTTAAGTATTTCAAATGAGTATAGAAATTTTAATTTTCATCGGAGAATTCAAACTTCAGAAGTAGAACAAGCTTTGAAAGGGATGCAAAATGGAAAGGCCGTGGGACCGGATGATATCCCAATAGAGGTATGGAAATGTTTAGGGAAAAAAGGTATTGAATGGCTTACAAAATTATTTAATTTAATATTGAAAACAAAAAAAATGCCTAATCAATGGAGGGTAAGTAGTCTAGTTCCCTTATATAAGAACAAAGGAGACATACAAAATTGTGCAAACTATAGGGGTATTAAATTAATGAGTCATACCATGAAACTTTGGGAAAGAGTAATAGAAAAAAGATTGAGGAAGGAGACCACGGTAACCGAAAATCAATTTGGGTTCATGCCTGGAAGGTCGACAATAGAAGCTATACATCTTCTTAGGCAATTAATTGAAAAATATCGGGAGCAAAAGAAAGATCTACACATGGTATTTATTGATTTAGAAAAAGCTTATGATAGGGTACCAAGAGAAATTATATGGAGAATTCTAGAAAAGAGAGGCGTTAGCGTAACATATATTGACCTAATTAAAGATATGTATGAAGATGTAACGACTAGAGTGAAGACTTCAGGTGGATTGACTGAAGCATTTCCAAT
Source organism: Boesenbergia rotunda (assembly GCA_024364735.1). Classification (NCBI taxonomy): domain Eukaryota; kingdom Viridiplantae; phylum Streptophyta; class Magnoliopsida; order Zingiberales; family Zingiberaceae; genus Boesenbergia; species Boesenbergia rotunda. Next base: position 29,609 of record JAGFNQ010000368.1, on the reverse strand, counting down.
AAGGATAGGGTTACATCAAGGATCAGCTTTAAGTCCCTATCTTTTTACACTAATCATGGATGAACTCACTAGGCACATTCAAGATACAGTGCCATGGTGCATGTTGTTTGCAGATGATATTGTTTTGATAGATGAGACACGTGAAGGAGTAAATGCTAAACTAGAATCTTGGCGGGAAACTCTAGAAATGAAAGGTTTTAGGCTTAGTAGAGTAAAGACTGAATATATGGAATTTAAGTTTAGCAATGCTAGACGTAGTGAAACAATTGTTAAGATAGGAGATGATGAGTTGTCTAAAATCGAGAACTTTAAGTATTTAGGATCGTTCTTGCAAAGTGATGGAGGAATTGAGAGAGATGTCTTACATAGAATACAAGCAGGATGGTTGAAATGGAGATTAGCATCGGGTGTCTTATGTGATCGTAAAGTACCTCTAAAACTTAAAGGGAAGTTCTACAAAACGGCAGTTAGACCTGCTATGTTATATGGTGCTGAATGTTGGGCTATGACTCGAGCACATGAGCAAAAGATGAAAGTTGCAGAGATGAGGATGTTAAGGTGGATGTGTGGACATACGAGGATGGATAGAATAAGGAATGAGAGTATTAGAGAGAAAGTCGGAGTTGCATCTATTGAAGAAAAACTTCGGGAGACACGTTTGAGATGGTACGGACATGTACTTAGAAGACCAATAAATGCCCCTGTTAGACGATGTGAAACTATGATAAATACGCACATTAAAAGAGGGAGAGGAAGACCAAAAAAGACTTGGTTGGCAACAATAAAACAAGATAAATTTTATTTAAATCTAGATGATGATATAGTAGGGGATAGAACTCAATGGCGTAAAAGGATCCATATAGCCGACCCCACCTAGTGGGATAAGGCTTTGTTGTTGTTGTTGTTGTTGTATTAATTGAATTAGGAACCGGATTTCCTAATTCTAATTTCATACTTTATTGAAGGAATTGTTTTGGGAAATAATTTCCTAAATTGTCATAATCAATTTCAGAAATAATATGTTTAAGACTTTGATTTCTCTAAATCAAATCTTATTAAATTAAGAGACAGATTCCCTTAATTCAACCACATATTATTTTCATGAAAATCTCTTTTAAGAAAACTCTATAGGAAACCATTTTCCTAATTAATTTTGGAGACAACAATATGTAGAGCATCACCTCTTAAATCATATTTTATTCATGGATTTAATCAATTACAACAAATTGTTTTCTAAGGGTGGCTCCCCGAGGCTCAAATACCCAAAGAAAAGAAATTTGCCGTAAATTCAATTTGGTTCGCTTCTGAAGCGTAACCAAATTAAACATGACAATTTCATTCAAAATTGGGAAATTAAATTACAACAACTAACTTTAAATTGGACGGCTCCCCGAGGCTCAATCCAAAATAAAGAATTTTGTTGATAATTTAAAACCAATTTGAATTTAATTGTCAATTAATTATCTATAAATTTGTCTAGACTTTCTTGAAAGAAAGTGCCCAAAATTGCGAGATTTCATAATAGGTTTTCAGAATAATTGTAAGTTTCTGGTATAAAGAAAACATACATATTTCCAAAGTTGGAAAATTTCTAAAATAGAAAATTTCCAAAATTGGAAAGTTTCCAAAGATGGGAAGTTTTCACAATTATCATAAAGTTTTAGAAACTAGGATATTTCAAACATTTGCGAAATTTCATGAGGATTTCCAAACTTTGAAATTCCTAAATCTAAAATTTATAATAATTGAAAAAATTCCATAATTGAAAATTTTTCCAAAATTGAGATTATGACATAGTTTTTCGCAAAACAATTATATGATTATGTCGAACACTAACCGGCTCTGATACCACTGTTGGGACCGGGTGTATGTTGCCAAGGATACTGGTTCGTAAATTTTAAAATATTTACATGCAGCGGAAGAATTAGCATAAATAATTTCTTAAATTATTTTCAACCACGTATCTAGCATGAGACCTTATGATGTGTGGACATGATCATAAATTAAAATTTTGCCAAAAGTAAACTAATTTACTTCAATACCTCGCGTAACTCGAAGTAAGGGACGAGATCCAACCGTAGTGTCCCTTGGAAGCTCCGCCTCTATTCGCGTCCACGCCGAGTTCTCTTCGGGATGACTTCGCAAAGTCATGAGTTTTGTGCTGACGAGAACTACTAGATTCTCTAAAGGTACAACTAGAAGATCAAGAGAGAAGAAAGGAAACTAACCACCAAGAAACGGAATCTAAATTCTGGGAAGGAAGGAGTTGCGATCCGCTTCTTCTTCTTCTTGGTTGGCTTCCCCTTGGTGATGATGACCCACGGCAACCTCAAGGGAGGGTGGTGCGCCGGCCCTAGGGTGGATGTGCGCCGGCCCTAGCAAGTAGAGGAGGGCGCCGGCCCTAGGAGGAAAGGAGAAGGAGAGGGAGAGATTAAGAGAGAGAGAGGGAGAGAGTTAATCTCTTGATTACTATATTGGGGAATTCAAGCCTAGCCTTGGTTCCTTTATATAGTATTCTCTCCCTTGCCAAGTCTCCCTTTTAACGGAATTTTTCATAAGAAATTTATCCTATAAATTTTCTTATGAATTATTCCGTTTAAGCCAAGTTTTATTATAACTAACTTTATAATAAAACAAATACATCTCTCCTTTTATTATGGAATAAATTTTACAAGAAATTTATAAATTTTCTTTATTATGGAAAAATCAATTCATAATTGATTTTATAAAATTAAAATAAACCATTCCATGGATCATTTTAATTTCCATAAAAAGAATAAATTTCTATAAATTTCTTTATATAAATTTCTTTATACAAATTTATCTATCCATAATTTATAAAACAAATCGCGCTAGATTTATTTTATTAATTAAACCAAATAAATTGGGTTCTCCCCATTGCTTTGGCCGGCCAAACCAAAGAGGGTTGGCACCCTCTTTGGTTGGCCAAACCGAGCCGAACCCATCGCGAATTAAACTCATTTAATTCGCCCAATAAGCCTTCAAAAGACTTAGCCATTTTAAGCTTCCTTTGCGCCTCCGATTAACTCAGATTCGTCTTATTTCTCTTGATCGGAAAATCTAATTTTCAACTCGTTTTAAATCCCTCGGATTACTCGTAGTGCGTGTGACTAAATAGGCTTTCGATTTATGTTGGTCGTCTATAATCAACTAATTATAGAACGATCATGAGTGGCACCTAGTAGTACATCATGACCCCCAATTAATCGAAAGATCAACGGTTGACCTCAGAAGTAATTCTGAAACCCTTCAGCAGCTCTAATGAATCGTGCCCCATTCCCTTCACCATCTTATACCCACTTGGTTCAGGACATAGTCTGTGTGTGTCAGTCCCCACTAGGCTGACTACGTCACACCTAGCCCAAGTAGTGTCTTTCTCGTCCTTTGGATTTCTAATTACTCTCATGTATTTAAGAGACTCACACTCTAAACATGATATGCTCTGGCCAGAGGCTTTGAGTAACAATCCGACGATAGGCCTGGGTATACATCTCCTCGCAAGAAGTGGTGAATCCTTTGTAGGCTGTTCAAACATCTTCGGGCACTTCGGCTTATACCCAATCATCCTGGGTCCACACCTCCTTGGAGATGCTTGCTTAAGATGTTAAAGTATAAGTCTCCATGACCAAGATGACTTGAACACCGCGAGTCAAAGGAACATCGCACTTAAGCTGCAGTAAGAACTTCATTGACATATCTATATAGATTTCCATATGAAGTTTTACAGCTAGTCACTCCAATGAACTAGTTCCCTTAACTAGCATCCATGTTTATCTCCGGACATCCCAATGTCACCAGCCAGTGAGAATCAGCTGATTAGAGAATAACCCATGCTAGTCTCAACAGAATTGATAGTGTCCGTTTTTATCAATTCATCGACTAGGGATATTTTCAATACTTCACAATTGCACATGTAGAGATAATCACTAGTTGTGATCCCATCACAAATTCTCTTATGCTGTGAATTGTATTGCGGACATTCAGTAGATGAGTTTAAGATCCCAATCAAATACACAAACATGTATACTCAAAAAGTGAATTATCATTTATTAAAATAAATGTTTACAATCATAAGGCGATTGCCTTAGGACACTTCTCTCATATCACTAACATCATCATCATTCATTATCTTCATTCATAAGGTATGTCATGCTTACATCCTTTGTAGGCTGTTCAAACATATTCGGGCACTTCGGCTTATACCCAATCATCCTGGGTCCACACCTCCTTGGAGATGCTTGCTTAAGATGTTAAAGTATAAGTCTCCATGACCAAGATGACTTGAACACCGTGAGTCAAAGGAACATCGCACTTAAGCTGCAGTAAGAACTTCGTTGACATATCTATATAGATTTCCATATGAAGTTTTATAGCTAGTCACTCCAATGAACTAGTTCCCTTAACTAGCATCCATGTTTATCTCCGGACATCCCAATGTCACCAGCCAGTGAGAATCAGCTGATTAGAGAATAACCCATGCTAGTCTCAATAGAATTGATAGTGTCCGTTTTTATCAATTCATCGACTAGGGATATTTTCAATACTTCACAATTGCACATGTAGAGATAATCACTAGTTGTGATCCCATCACAAATTCTCTTATGCTGTGAATTGTATTGCGGACATTCAGTAGATGAGTTTAAGATCCCAATCAAATACACAAACATGTATACTCAAATAGTGAATTATCATTTATTAAAATAAATGTTTACAATCATAAGGCAATTGCCTTAGGACACTTCTCTCATATCACTAACATCATCATCATTCATTATCTTCATTCATAAGGTATGTCATGCTTACATCATTTTGTCTTAGGGCCATGGTTATCATTTTCGTTCATCATCTTCATTCTTAAACATGGCATACATACATATCGTTCATAAAGCATGACCTACATACTTATCATTCATAAAACATGGCTTACTTACATATTGTTCATAAAACATGGCATACATACATATCATTCATAAAACATGGCATACATACAGATCATTCATAAGCATGGCATACATACATATCATTCATAAAACATGCATGGTCATGGTACCTAGGAAGACATGCCTAGATCATTTCATACATGATACATTTCCTAGGTTCATGGCACGTGGTCTAAATATTTGTGAATCATCATAACACATGACCTAACATACAAGGTCAGGACACATATTGCATGAAGTTAGGTTTTAGGTCACATACATGTTCCTACAACATACTTAATCATATACATACATCTTAGTGACCCATAAACAAGTCTCTTTTGAAACTTAACCCAACCCAAGCCCTAACTTATACCCTTGGCCGAAAGTTCCATAAGGGAAAAAGACCCCATCATTCAAGCAACATGCCAAGGTCCATAGGAAATGAAAAACCCATACATTCATACAATGTCATAGTAAGTCATTTGACCCCATAATTGGAGCCATCCCTATTCCCTAGCCCTCTTATTTGTCCTTGGCCGAAACCCTAATGGGTCACAAACATATGGAAAAAAAATTCCTATCATACACCATTAAGATCCATTAAATCATAGGAAACATAATAGCATGCTTGATGTAACGCCCGCCCTTATATCTACTCTCGGGCGGGGTTACGTACTAGACATTCATAAAATTTTAACATAACATAAGAACAAAAGTTCAAGGACTAAGCATGCTTGTTTAGAACTATCAAAGTTATTCCAAACATGATAAATTCACCAGTAATTCAACTCACAGCATAATCAAACCTAATCAAGTATAAGAGTAATCACTAAAATTCTTTATCAAGAAATATTAACATAAGCATATTAAAGTAGATATAAAATCATTCTTTCCCGAGTCACCACCCCACACATCTTCAGCCTCCTGCCTCTTCCTTTAGTTCAAGTGTTCCTTACCCTTATCTGCAGCATAAGACAACACATAAACTAGTAAGCACAAATGCTTAGTAAGGATCCTGTCCTACTCGTTAAAACCATACGAAAGCATACAACATGTACACATAACAAGACATAAGCATGAGTTCATCATATCATACTAAACATCAAGTTTCTAAGCATGCAATATATAGTATTTTAAGCATACCCATCGCATGTAATAAATGTTTTCAATGAATGTTTTCAAAACAATTCCATAATGGTATTACTTAAAAATACATCCATATCATATTGGGCCCAGCTGTGTACCACATGATGCGCGTTCCCTAATGAGTTGGGGTAGCGAGCCACCAATCCCATTAGAGCAGGACCTCTTACGTCCTACCGAAGCCATGACCTTACGTTAACATGCACCATGGATTTGTTTAACGACCCCTCTTACGAGTCGGGTACACAACTTGCAAAGTAAAATACTTATCATGTCTTTACATATATGCTAAGGAGTACTCCAAATTCACTGCTTAAGGGACACCCACTTTTTCAGGGTGTTTCTGATCCCATAGGGACACACCTCACAACATAAGGGTGTTCTTGATCCCATACTTAGTGGAGTATCCTTACAAGCATTTCATCATACATATCACATGCAATCTCATCATATCACATGAAATCTCATAAGGGTGCCCCATGGGCCATAAGACATGCTCATACATACATTATAATTCAACCCCTTAAACATACTTATATAGATGACAAGATTGGTCACATAAATCATATTCATGTCATAGAAAGGGGTAGCATGCTTCATGAGTTAATTGAGTCCTTCTTAACCCTAAATCTAGGGTTTTGGCTGAAAATCAAGGGTAGAGGTAGCTTAGGTTTTTGACATCAAACATCCCATACAAGTATCATATTTACGTACATCATGTATCATACTAAGCATAGCATACATCATGGGGTAATCAACTTTCACAAACCTAATATATCATGCCTTGGCCGAAATTCATATACTAGAGAACATCAAGATTTTGATTCAAGCCTTCCATTTAAACATCACATGCATACACATATCATCTTACCAACATAATCATGTCTCGTAGGGTAGTTTAACCATCACAAACCCTAACTTTAGGGTGTTGGCCGAAACTTACAAAGTAGGGAATTAGGGTTTGAAATCAAACTTTCTCACAAGCATTTACCCAAACACTTCACATACATATTATACCACTTATTAACCATAGATTTCATCATAGGATAAATATGCAACCCTAAACCCTAATCCCTCTAGGGTTGGCCGAAACTTGTAGGGTAGGGAAAAAGTTGGATTTTTGTAACCAAACATTTATACAAACACATTGTCTACACCATCATATATTACCCTACACATAAAATACATCCTAGAGAAATTTAACTCTTAAACTCCTAAATCCTTTACCTTGGCCGAAACTTACAAAGGGTGATAACCCTAGTTTTTGTTCACAACATCATGAAGAAAATCCAGGCCTCCCCTTAAGGGGTGGCCGAAACCTTCAAAGGGGAAAAACCCCATTTTCGAAAACCACACAAAAAAAACAAGGAACCATACAACAACTATTACACTGCAGGCGAGGGGATACTTACATCCTTTCGCTTGAATTTCTCCTTCTCTTACTCTTTAGGGTACCCTTGAAGAACAAGAAGGTGAGTGTTTCCCTTGTTAGCCTTCTCTAGCCCTCTTGGCCCTAGTAGAGGGCAAGAACCTTAAAGGGTTCCTTTATCCTTCCAACTTCCTAGGGTTAGAACCCTAGGTGCACCTTTTCGAAAATTGAAGTGGGGAAGAAGACTCTAGTTTTCGAAAATTGAAATGGGGAAGAAGAAGAAGAAGTGTAACTTCCTTTCCCTCTCTTATTTATACTCTTCTCATGAAGAGGCATGTCTCTTCACTTCCCTAGCTTTAACAAGCACGTTTCTTATTCTCTTAACAAGAAACATGGCTTCGTACAATGGTTAAGACATTGCTAGTGCAACTAGGAGGTTCAAGGTTCAATCCCTGCTTCCTCCTTTCTACATCTTCTTTTTATTACATTTTGCACTAATCCACATCAAAGCCCATTAAGCCAAGCCCATCATGAAATTTCATAATAATAATAATATTTCATGAATTCATAATATTTCATAATATTCCATAATAATATTTCATGAATTTATAATATTTCATATTCATGAATTCATGACATTTCATAATATTCCATAATAATATTTCATGAATTCATAATATTTCATATAACATTTCATAATATTTTTGGGGTGTTACACTTGAAAGGTTAGACCTCATCCTTTGTTGACATGGGTCGAAACCGTAGGGAACTTTAGGGTACCAAAAACTTTCCCTACATCATGATCTATGTCTTACATATCATAATAAAATATTTAAATGCACAAAAGAGAGTTTACATCATCCCTAAACCCATCCATCAACCTTGGCCGAAACCCTAGTGGCTCCCCTTCATGGTTTCCTCAACTTTAAATCTTAAACAAAAGTCTAAATCTTTGTTAAGCATCAAAGAACAATCATACCACAGGTGAGGGGGTCTTACCTTGCTTTGTCTTTGATTATCACCTTGAATGGAGAAGCCAAAAGAAAGCTCCTTGACCCTAGGCCTCTCCTTTGCCCTTGTATCCTTGTAGAAGGTCTTGGATCTTTAAGATCAAGTTCCCTTGTGTTTCTTTTCCAAGGGAAAAGAAACCTTGTGGGTTTCGTCTAGAGCAAGGAGGAAGGAGGAAGAAATGACTTTGGTGGAAGAAGAGAAGGGAAAATGTAACTCCCATGCCACCTCTCTCATTGCCTTTATACTACATTAAGGAGGGCAAGTGAAGAGTCATGGTGTCTCTTCCCTTGATGACTCTTCCTTTTCCCTAAGCCTTAACCAAAATCCACTTCATCCTCTACTAGCACTCCCTTGCTAGGAGAAATGGTTAGTACATGCATGATGGTATACTAGGTCCAAGGTTCAATCCTTGGTGCATGCACTTTATTTTTATTTTTATTTTTTCTTATTTCTGAAAATTCCCCTAAAATTCACCCATGATCATGCTAATATTCTTAATTAAAACTAATTTATATTTATATTAAACTCTACCTAAAATCCACTAATACCCACGGTACTAGAAAAGCCCATATAAGGCCCATTAGTATTTAACTTCTCGATTTAAAGGAGAAAATTATGGATAACTAGGCTAAAATTCGTACAAGTATCTCTAGGTTCCTCAAACACTATCTAGACATGATCAATATTTTAAATAAAATATTGAGGAAATTTTCTGGGTTGTTACATATGCTATGTTATGTACTAGGCCCGATGTATCGTATGCTCTGAGCGTCACAAGAAGATACCAGTCTGATCAAGGAATGGATCATTGGGCAGCTGTCAAGACAATCCTCAAGTACTTAAGAAGAACTAAGTATGTGTTCCTAATATATGGAGAAGGTGATATGGTAATACGTGGGTATACAAATGTCAGTTTCCAGACAGATAAGGATGACTCCAAATCTCAGTCCGGATACGTATTATTTTGAATGGAGGCGCAATAAGTTGGAAGAGTTCCAAGCAAGACACCGTAGCGGATTCTACCACGGAAGCGGAATACATTACAGCTTCGGAAGCAGCAAAGGAAGCAGTCTGGATCAAGAAGTTTGTCTCAGAACTTGGTGTGGTTCCAACCATTGATGAAGCAATACCAGTTTACTGTGACAGCAATGGAGCTATTGCACAAGCAAAGGAACCAAGGTCAAGTGAGAGTTTGTCAGTGATATGAGAAAAATGTCCTAAGGCCATCGCCTTATGATTGTAATCATTTATTTTAATAAATGAATATTCACTATTTGAGTATACATGTTTATGTATTTGATTGAGATCTTAAACTCATTTACTGAATGTCCGCAATACAATTGATAGCATGAGAGAATTTGTGATGAATTCACAACTAGTGATTATCTCTACATATGCAATTGTGAAGTATTGAAATTGTCCCTAGTCGATGAATTGATAAATACAGACACTATCAATTCTGTTGAGACTAGCATGGGTTATTCTCTAATCAGCTGATTCTCACTGGCTAGTGACATTGGGATGTCTGGAGATAAACATGAATTCTAGTTAAGGGAACTAGTTCATTGGAGTGACTAGCTGTAAAACTTCATATGGTAGTCTACATATATATATGTCAATGAAGTTCTTACTGCGGCTTAAGTGCGATGTTCCTTTGACTTGTGGTGTTCAAGTCATCTTGGTTATGGAGACTTATACTTTGACATCGTAAGCAAGCATCTCCAAGGAGATGTGGACCCAGGATGATTGGGTATAAGCCGAAGTGCTCGAAGATGTTTGAACACCCTACAAAGGATTCACCACTCCTTGCGAGGAGATGTATACCCAAGGCCTATCGTCGGATTGTTACTCGAAGCCTCTGGCCAGAGCATGACATGTTCAATGTTTGAATCTCTTAAATACATGAGAGTAATTAGAATCCGTAGGACGAGAAAACGGTACTTGGGCTAGGTGTAACGTAGTCAGCCTAGTGCGGACTGACACACATATACCATATCCTGAACCATGTGGGTATAAGATGGTGAAGGGAATGGGGCACGATTCATTATAGCTGCTGAAGGGTTTCAGAATTATTTCTGAGGTCAACCGTTGATCTTTCGATTAATTGGGGATCATGATGTACTACTAGGTGCCACTCATGATCACTCTATAATTGATTAATTATAGACAACCAACATAAATCGAAAGCCTATTTAGTCACACGCACTACGAGTAATCCGAGGGATTTAAAACGAGTTGAAAATTGAATTTTCTAATCAAGAGAGATTAGGTTTGGTTAAGCCAAATGATAAGTCGAATCTGAATTTTTCAGAGACGCATCGGAAGCGTAAAATGGCTAAGTCTTTTGAAGACTTAATAGATGAATTAAATAAGTTTAATTCATTGGGGCGTGGCTTGGATGGGCCGGCCAAAGAGGGTCTCCATCCTCTTTGCTTGGCCGGCCACAACAAAGGGAGAGAACCAAGTTTTTGGTTCAATTTATAAAATAAACCAAGTGTGGTTTGTTTTATAAAATTATGGATGATATAAATTTTTATATAATAAACCAAGGTTTGGTTTATTTTTCATGGAAATTAAAATGAACCATGGATTGGTTTATTTTATTTTATAAAATCAATCATGGATTGATTTACCATGATAAGAAAATTTATTCCATAAGAAAAAAGAAGACTTGGTCGATTTTGTCATGAATTAAAATATGATAAAACTTGGCATGATGGAATAAGTCTCTTTTTTGTGAGGCTTGATGGTTGAGAGGCCACTATATAAAGGACCCAAGGCAAGGCTTGGAAAATAATCGAAGTATTCTTGCCTGGGCTGTCTCCCTCTCCTCCCTTCTTCCTCTTGGCGGCCACAAGGTTCTTCTCCCTTCTTCTTGCCGTGAGCACAAGGAGAAGCATCGAGGCGACGAAGTTCTTCCGTTGGGACGATCTTCCTCTCTAGCCATCATCACCTTGGGATTGGGCGCAAGCCATCTTCCTCCTTCTCGTCGGAATTGTGATTCCGGCCAACCTTGGTAGTGAGTTTTTCGATGTGATTACTTCTCTCTTGGTTTTTCTTGTCGCGTTCTTGGAGAATCTAGTAGTTCTCGAGAACACGAAACTCGTGGCTTTGCGAAGTCATCCCAATGATACTCGGCGTGGACGCGAATAGAGGCGGAGCTTCCAAGGGACGCTTACGGTTGGATCTCGTCCCTTCCTTCGTGTTACGCGAGGTAATACGTAAATTAGTTTATGTTTCTGCAAAATTATAAATATATGATCATGTCTACACAAGATAAAGTTGCATGCTTAGATGTGTGGTTAAATAATTTGAGAAATTATTTATGCTAAACCTTCCGCTGCACGTAATTAATTTTAAAATTACGAACCCGTATCCATCTCAACATGCACCCAGTCCCAATAGTCTCTACTGCCGAGGAATTCAAATTTAATCTTGTCGAGTTCTATGCCGAATAACCTAGCGAGATTAATGATGATGAGGAGTTTGAATATTTTAGGAAATGGTTAGAAGCAGACGAGATGACTCAAAGTCATCAAAATCAGGCTTCTACCTCGTAGAAAGAGCCAAGGATGAAAAGTATACCTTCCATTACCTCGTAGCCTTCTACCTTAAGTCGCTTCCCTCCCGGATGTCATGTAGGCAACGAGCTACCAAGAACCGGAATCACCATAGGCTCCAAAAGATCACTTCTCCACGCCAAGTCAAGACCCTAACCCTAGTGTTTGTAACCGCCGGCGATATCACCTTGAACCCTTGCGCCGCAGGCCTCCATTGGCTGCCAAGCCCGCTGGCCACAATGGAAGCTCTGAGGGGAAAATGAAGAAGAAGAAGAAAGGAAGAAAAGACTCCTTTCTCACCCAATACCAGCCAAAATTTCTCCTCCTCCAAGCTTGCGGCGCCGCCTTCGCCTCCCACCAGCCGCCGACCACTCCTCCCTTGCCGCTGAGCACCACAAAAGGAAGAGGAAGACTCCTCCTTGTCTATGTGAGTCTCGGCCGAGTGTTGGTGGAGAAGGGAAGAAGAAAAGAGAAGGAGAACGTCCTCCTCTTTGCGCCGGCCAGATGCCCTAGGAGAGAGATGGGAGAGAGGAGAGGAGAGAAGCCTTGGGTTGTGATCAATTGATTAAGCCTAGGTTTCATGATCCCATGGGGTATATATAGGGCTAAGGTAGCGACCGAGAGGACGAGTTTGATCTTATCCCGCTAATGGATCTAAAATCGATCCATTAATGAAGATCCATTCTACTAAAGGATCTCTATTGAACTTCCTCACCAACCCCTATATTTTCATATGGGCTCCACCTATTATGAGTACATCCATCCCCCCATGTTTAAGATATAGAATACCCACCGATTAATTTAAATCACTAACAATTTTAATTAATCGACTTCTGGCTCCTTGACTAGTACCACTCAACCTTATTATCATGTCAGATCAAATCCACCTGCAGGGTTTATTATGATGAACCTTATGAGCTCATCAAGAGGGCATCATCATCCGACTCACCAGGACATGGACTCCGACAATAATCAACGACACACCATAAAATTAATATTATTTCCCAACTTACTAGGCCTATCGATTTAGCAGCATAAATATAACCCATTGGTAAATCAAAGAAATAAAATATTAACTATACGTGCCCGTTATTATATCGATATTTAGGGATTATACTCTATAATAATCTGAGGTCCAATCCAATTATTAAGTCAGTACAAATTGGATGACCTTCTAGTTTTGGTCCTGCACAATGCACACAAAGTATACTAGTGTAATTCTTTGGTGAAGACAAACCATACCTAATTACACTACAACTATCCCGATGGATTGTCCAACTCCATCCCGGCTGTGAGCCTCTTCTTATTCTATGCAAGGAACTGATAACATAATCTTCTGTGTGTCACCACACACAATGTTATCTATAATGCAACGTATTGGACTTCTATGCATATACTAATGTAAACACGCATCTGTGTTGTGATTCTCTTTTCAAAATGTAGATGATCATATATATATATAACTAACAAGTCTTTTAGTATACACATCTAACAATCTTGACCATAAAATTATACTAATGCACTTTATATGCATTGAGCAGGACCAACATAGAGATGATCCAATTTATATTGACTTTATAATTAGATCAGACCTTGGTTTATTATGGAGTACATGCTCTGAATCCTGATATAATAGCAGGTGTTGGTATGGCTTGGCGGTTTCCAAGACAACCACGTGGTCGTATCTGAGAGACCTCTCTATGTCCGCGGATTAAAAATTTAATCCAAATAGAGACTCGTCCCTATAACGACCGATTCGTCATCGTGTTAATTAGTCCAAGTCACAACTTAGCCAAAAGGCTTTGTAACTTTCCGGATTAACTAACCGCGAAAAAGACGACGATTTGGATCGACAGTTTTTGTGTTTATCTTCAGGGTCCAGTTAATTATTATTATCTAAGATTTCAAATCAAAATAATAATTTAACACACATGAAATGACGAGTAAGATAAAACACGACACAATAAAACAAAGCATAAGTAAACTGGAGCTCGGGAGAAATATACCTCGCCGTTTACCTTGCAGTCTTCTATCTTATGACCCTCCCCCCTTGGACGTCGTGTGGGTGATGATCTCCCATGTCCTGGAGTCACCAAGGCCTTGAATCAATCCTTCCTTTTCTCCTTCTCTTTGAGCCAAGTCTCAAAACCCTAGGGTTAGGGTTTTGCTTCACCATCGGCGGTCCTTCAAGGAGATGATGATGAAGTCAAGAGGATGAGTTCCTCTCCTTCACTACAGCCCACGCCAACCTCTCTATCTTCTTCCTATCTCACGGCAACAACACCACAAGGAAGAAAAGCTCTCACGCAACCCTTCCTTTTTCCGGCGACAAGCACCAAAGGTGGCCACACTTGCCGGCGCTCCAATCTTCTTCCTCCCTTGCTTCCGCATGCCACAACAGGAGAAGAAAGCTCCTCCCTATCCCGTGAACGTCTGCTACAGGGGTGGAGGAATAAGAGACCAAGAAGAAGGGAGAAGAGAAGCTCCCCACCGGCGCCAACTCCTACCCATTGCGCCACCAAACTCCTCCTTCCTTCCTTCTTGCCGCATGCCACCAAGGGATGGAGAGAGCTCATCCCTTGCTCTGTGATCCGCAGCGACCTCGAAGGAGCAAAGAAGAAGAACTCATGAGGAAGAAGGGCCGAGCCCTTCTGTTCCAATGGTTGCCGGCACCCAAGGGTTTGAGAGGACAAGAGATTAGATTAGAGAGAGGGGGAGAGAGGTGGTGTTTATATAGGGGTTTAGTTATGTTTAATTGGAAAAAAATTCCAATTAAATATGGATTGATTCCAAAAAGTTTTATAGAATAATTTTGTAACGCCCGCCCCTTACCGTTAAGGTGGCACGTTACCTTTTCCTACTTAACTTACGCATATTATTGCATATGAATCTAAAGCATTGCAGTGGAAATAACACATAACTATAAACACATGCAACAAGAAGGGGGTATAAAGATCATATAGTATCTAGTAGCATCCATGCCTTAAATAAACTCCAAGTATCAAGTATAAGGTAGTAAAACATGTTTTCTTATAAAGATAAGTGCTAAGTCTATAATGGCACTAACATGGATTGATCAGCCAAGTCACCACCACACACACGAGCCCTTCCTGCAGCTTCCCTTCCTTTAGTAATTTCTATGTTGATCTGCAACATAAGCAATCAACTATAAGTACGAAACTTAGTAAGCTCTGTCCTACTCACTAAATCCA
Organism: Boesenbergia rotunda; assembly: GCA_024364735.1. Lineage (NCBI taxonomy): Eukaryota > Viridiplantae > Streptophyta > Magnoliopsida > Zingiberales > Zingiberaceae > Boesenbergia > Boesenbergia rotunda. The sequence goes on along the minus strand of JAGFNQ010000368.1, from coordinate 14,371 downwards.
CATGTCACGTATATTTGAAAGACATATAACATCTCATGTATAGCATAAAACTCATAAGGCACATAAGGTACATGAATGCATACAAACATAAAACATATGCATTGCAAAAATATTTAGGATGCTCTTTAGAAAACATAATAAGTAATACTTTAACATAAGCATACATCATCTTTATTGGGGTCCCCGGCTTGTACCCATTCTTTCTTTGCGCGCATCCCTAAATAGATGCGAGGTAGCTAGTCTCGACCTACTAGGGTTACTAGGCCTACTCTCTTTCAACCTAGGGACAGCTTCGGTAGTCCAGAACCGTGGATCTTTTTTAAGATCTGGTACAAGCCATACTTTAAAGTAAAATACATACATGCATTCTTTCCTTTTTCTTTCTTTCATAATGAATGTACTATAGACTTTCAATCATTCATGAGTGTAGGCACACTTTCATGGCACAATCATTCACATAAATAGTATAACAATGTAGGACCTTTCTTTAAACACATGCAAGTGAAGCAAACATCATGCTAGTCTTATCAACACATCATTCATGTAACATATTTGTTTAATCAAGCCAACACATTGGTTTTAGCTTTCTTTTCCTATCTTAATACATGCTGGCCGAAATGTCATAGGTAGGGTTTCATAGCATAAAATTCATATAACATTGAAATAAGCACACTTCTCACAAGAGATCATTTACAAGTACAAGGGTAGTCTAAACTTCACTAAACATTAGTTTAGGCACATGATTGTAGTTTGGACCTATTTTAGTCCTCATTCTAGTTGCTGGCCGAAACTCACAGCTAGGGTATTATAGCACAAAAATTCATGTAACATGGGAACAAATGCGTAAGAGATTATTTACAAGTACAAGGGTAGTCTAGACTTCACTAAACATTAGTTTAGGTACATGATTTGTAGTTTAGACCTATTTTAGCCCTCAATCTAGTTGCTGGCCAAAACTTACAGGGTTAATAAGGCATAGATTCCACAACTTTCTTGACCTAAAACATTACATAAGCAAGGGAAATTCACATAAGATCAAGCCCTAGTCCATACACATGCATCTACCCATCTCCACCACTTGGCCGAGAGGTTCTAGGTCCTTTACATCATGAAAGGCACTCAAACATCATGCATCCATCATTCATCTGCTATAAGAAGGTAGCAATAAGCATGTAGAATCATCATCTAAACTTAAACATAACAAAAGAGGAGAAAACCTCCCTTGACCGAAACACACAACATGACCTTTCTTCCATTCTTTTCACACAACATCACAAGCAAACATAAGGGATCATAAATACACATTCAAGGCTATTATGTAGTTGAGGGAGTCTTACCTCTTGCACTAACAATTCAAAAGGTGTTCTAGACTTTGGAGAAGAAAGGGGGCTCTTAGGCTTAGTACTCTTCTTGTTTTTCTCCTTTTCTTCTTCCGATTTCTCAAGGGTTGTGAGGCTCGATTTTTGGGCAGCAAGGAGACCCTAGGACTCGGTGAGGGAGAGGAGGAAGAGGGGAGGCTTGGTGAGAAGAGAGTGGAGGGCTTGTGCTATGCTGAAAATGCCTTGGGCATTTTTTTTCCCCATGCTCTTTTATAGGGAGTGAAAAGGCAACCACTCTTTCAATGGTGCCTCTTCATTTTCATGTGTCTCTTCACTTATTTTCTACTCATCTACAATTTCCCATCTCCTCCTAATAGCACTCCCTTGCTAGGTGAATTGAACATTCTTAAGGCTTTGCTTTTCTTTGAGGTCCAAGGTTCAATCCTTGGCACCTCCTCTTCTTTTTGCTTTCTCTTCCTTTTCAAGCCCACAAAACAAAGCCCATTTAGAGAATGCTACTTATTTAAATTCATACACATGCATATGCATATCATTATTCATTCATACATGTGCAGGATATTAAGCATAACATTAAATATAATACCTAAGCATAATTATCACACATCCATTACGTGTCAAGATAATGCCTAACATTTTCTTATTCACAAATTTTCTCACTAAATTCATAATATTATTCTTGGCCACATGTTCCATTATTACAACGCTAGAGAGGGAAATTTGGGGCATTACAAATTCCTTAATTAATCCAAGATTAATTCCTTTAATTATTCCATCCAAAATTTTATATAGAATAATTCCTTAATTAATCCAAGATTAATTTCTTTAATTATTCAATGATTAATTCTTTAATTAATCTGAGATTAATAAATTAATTAATCACAAATTAATTCCTTAATTAATCCTTGATTAATTCCTTAATTAATATGAGATTAATAATTTAATTAATCTCAAATTAATTCCTTAATTAATCTGGCCTTTTATCATGACTCTTATGGGGCTTTATTGGGCTAAGATAGGGACCATTAGAAGGAGTTGGTTCTTGGTCCTCTAATGGATCCAAACCCGATCCATTAATGAAGATCCATTCCACTAAAGGATTCCATTACACTTCCTCACCAACCCCCATATTTTCATATGGGCTCCACCTATTACGAGTCATCCATCTCCCCATGTTTAAGATATCGTATGCCCGATAATTAATTTAATTTACTGATAATCAAATTACTTATCTTCTTGATCCTTGATTAGTACCACTCAACCTTTTCGACATGTCGGACCATGGTCCACTTGCAAGATTTGACATGACGATCCTTTTGAGCTCACCAAGGGGGCATCATCACCCTGACTCTCCAGGACACGGATTCCGTCAATAATCAACGGCACATCATATTATTAATATTATTTCTCAACTCACCTGGTCTATCGATCTAGCAGAATAGATCTTGCCCATGGGTAAATTAAAGAAACAATAATTAATAATATATGCCCGCCATTATTTCGGGATTTAGAGATCGTACTCCATAATAGCATCCGAGGTCTAATCCAATTTACTAAGTCAGTACAAAAATTGAATGACCTATCTTTTAGTCCTACTCAATGTACACAAAGTATACTAGTGTAATCCTATGGTTAAGATAAACCACACCTGATTACACTACAACCATCCCGATGGTTTGTCCAATTCCATCTCGGTTGTGAGCCTCTTTCTTATGCTTCGGTAAGGAACCTGATATCATGATCTTCTGTGCGACACCACGCACCATGTTATCTATGATGTCAAGCATTAGACGTTTAGTGCACATACTAATATAAACATGCACTGTGTGATTTTCTGATTCTCTTTAAAATGTAGATATATCCTTAACCAAAAGGCAAAGCTTTTAGTATATATCCTAACAATCTCCCACTTATACTCAAAGACTTTGCTGTTCTCAAAATGTCATACATCTTACCTCTAGATCTGTCACAAGCCTAAAGCTCTCACTGCTAAGGCTTTAGTGAAATGATCCACCAAGATCATTCTTTGATGCAAACTAGGCAACAACAGCTATTCCTATTTTTAGGTGGTACTTGGGCTCTATGTGTTTACTTGCCTTATGGACTCGTGATTCATTCGGGTTTGCAACTGCACCATTTTAATCACATCACATGTGATACTTGCGAGCAAACCAGGAATCATATCGAAGTCCATCTTGAGGTTACTGAACCATGTAGCTATTTTGGTTGCTCCGCAGGCTACCAGAATATTCAGCCTCCATAGTAGGGCCCATTACGCAGACACTGCGCAACCCTGTACTATACAATGGTTCTCCTTCCTAAAAGTAAAACATAAAACCCAAGGAATATTCATATATGCCCCTATCTAGATTGGAATTTTGAATCCATATAACCCTCAGAAATTGGTGTGCCCGGTAATCACATATAGTCCTTACATGCTTTTACTGTTGGGACCGGGTGCATGTTGACATGGATGCGGGTTCGTAATTTTAAAATTTAATTACGTGCAGTGGAAGATTTAACATAAATAATTTTCTAAATTATTTAACCGTACATCTAAGTATGCAACCTTATATTATGTAGACATGATCATATATTAAAATTTTGCAGAAAGTAAACTAATTTACTTAATACCTCGCGTAACTCGATGGAAGGGACGAGATCCAACCGTAGCGTCCCTTGGAAGCTCCGCCTCTATTCGCGTCCACGCCAAGTTTTCTTCGGGATGACTTCACAAAGCCACGAGTTTCGTGCCGACAAGAACTACTAGATTCTCCAAAGGCACGACAAGAATACCAAGAGAGAGATGGAAAGACTAACCACCAAACGAAGAATGGAATCAAGATTCCGGGAGGAAGGAAGGAGTTGCGCCCGCTTCTTCTTCTTCTTTCGCAGCTTCTTGGTGGTGGAAGCTCACGGCAAAGGGGAGGGCCTCTAGGGCCGGCAGCACTAGAGGAGGGAGAGGGAGAGAAGGAGAGAGAGAGAGGACTTATTTCTAGATCTCTTAGATTAATTTCCAAGCCTTGCCTTGGTTCCTTTATATAGTAGCCTCTCAATCTCCAAGTCTCCTTTTTATGGAATAAATTTTCATAAGAAATTTATCATATAAATTTTTCTATGAATTATTCCATCATGACAAGTTTTTATCATAATTTAATTTATGATAAAAACAACCATGTCTCCCTTTTCTTATGGAAAGAAATTTCTTTATATAAATTTCTTTATATAAATTTCTTTATCATGGTAAATCAATCCATTATTGATTATATAAAATAAAATAAACCAATCCATGGTTCATTTTAATTTCCATGACTCTTTATATAAATTTCATTATATAAATTTCTTTATATAAATTTCTTTATCCATAATTTTATAAAACAAATCACGCTCGGTTTATTTTATAATTTGAACCAAAAATTCGGTTTTCCCCTTTTATTGTGGCCGGCCAAACCCAAGTTAAAACCATATGAATTAAACTCATTTAATTCGTCCAATAAGTCTTCAAAAGACTTAGCCATTTTATGCTTCCGATGCGTCTCTGAAAAATTCAGATTCGACTTATTTCTCTTGATCGAAAAATCTAATTTTCAACTCGTTTTAAATCCCTCGGATCACTCGTAGTGCGTGTGACTAAATAGACTTTCGATTTATGTTGGCCGTCTATAATCAACCAATTATAGAACGATCATGAGTGGCACTTAGTAGTACATCATGATCCCCAATTAATCGAAAGATCAACGGTTGACCTCAGAAATAATTCTGAAACCCTTCAGCAGCTTTAATGAATCGTGCCTCATTCCCTTCACCATCTTATACCCACTTGGTTCAGGACATGGTCTATGTGTGTCAGTCCCCACTAGGCTGACTACATCACACCTAGCCCAAGTAATGTCTTTCTCGTCCAACGGATTCTAATTACTCTCATGTCTTTAAGAGATTCATACTCTGAACATGTCATGCTCTGGCCAGAGGCTTCGAGTAACAATCCGACGATTGACCTTGGGTATGCATCTCCTCGTAAGCAGTGGTGAATCCTTTGTAGGCTGTTCAAACATCTTCGGGCACTTCGGCTTATACCCAACCATCCTGGGTCCACACCTCCTTGGAGATGCTTACTTAAGATGTCAAAGTATAAGTCTCTATGACCAAGATGACTTGAACACCGCAAGTCAAAGGAACATCGCACTTACGCTACAGTAGGAACTTCATTGACATGTCTATATGTAGACTACCATATGAAGTTTTACAGCCAGTCACTCCAATGAACTAGTTCCCTTAACTAGCATTCATGTTTATCTCCGGACATCCCAATGTCACCAGCCAGTGAGAATCAGCTGATTAGAGAATAACCCATGCTAGTCTCAACAGAATTGATAGTGTCCGTATTTATCAATTCATCGACTAGGGACAATTTCAATACTTCACAATTGCACATGTAGAGATAATCACTAGTTGTGAATTCATCACAAATTCTCTCATGCTGTGAATTGTATTGCGGACATTCAGTAAATGAGTTTAAGATCTTAATCAAATACACGAACATGTATACTCAAATAGTGAATATTCATTTATTAAAGTAAATGAATACAATCATAAGGCGATTGCCTTAGGACACTTCTCTCATATTACTAATATTTACCATATTCCAATTTCCTTGACCTAGGTTACTCCGATATTTGTTACCTCTGCCCACGACACAACAGATATCTGGGCTCATTTCTAGCATACAAGAGACTTCCTCTAGCCGATCCTTGAGGAACTGTCATTACCTACTCTATTACCTTTGATAATCTAAACATATCTCTTAGATAGAGTAGCTCCAAAACCGAAAAGTACAAAACTTTCTTTTGGAGGAATCCATGCTAGAATGAGCTAGAACAATGTTTTATTTGAAGCTTGTGATAAGCACACCATCCTTGTCTGGAGATCCCTTAGATCTTTGATCCCCAAGGATGTGTCTTACATTTCTCAAGTCCTTCATAATTGTGCAGACAACCATACCCTTACGTCTGACAATAATTCGTTATTGTTGCCAACTAACAAAATATTATCTACGTATAGTACAATAATACCACTTCGTTTCTATCACACAACATCATCCGTCCTTTGAACAAATCCATATAACCAGATTTATCTCTTCAAAGTGGATGATCCTTGTCATAGGTCTTAGGGATCCAGCTCATGTTCACTTAGGAACCAGTCCATAGACTCTCCAAGAACATGAGATCTTCTAGGTTGAGCAACAACCCTCCCACTACAACAAGATACCCTTTGTATATCTTTAGTGACACGAGGTGCAGTGTCCTGTTGTATAACCTCTTGTACAATTGATACTAAGATTGGAATGTCCCTCTATTTAATTTACTCAGAGTTACTCTACACCTGGATTTGTGTTTTATTACATAGTCCTCTTCGTATGAATCAGTCGTTCATCCTAACGAATGTCCTCTGATCCTTAGGACTATTAAACCACCTTAATGTTCCCTTAGGATATCCTACGTGTTAGTGATATGAGAGAAGTGTCCTAAGGCAATCGCCTTATGATGTAAACATTTATATTAATAAATGATAATTCACTATTTGAGTATACATGTTTTGTGTATTTGATTGGGATCTTAAAACTCATCTACTGAATGTCCGCAATACAACTTACAGCATAAGAGAATTTGTGATGGGATCACAACTAGTGATTATCTCTAATGTGCAATTGTGAAGTATTGAAATTATCCCTAGTCGATGAATTGATAAAAACGGACACTATCAATTCTGTTGAGACTAGCATGGGTTATTCTCTAATCAGCTGATTCTCACTGGCTGGTGACATTGGGATGTTCGGAGATAAACATGGATGCTAGTTAAGGGAACTAGTTCATTGGAGTGACTAGCTGTAAAACTTCATATGGTTATCTATATAGATATGTCAATGAAGTTCTTACTGCAGCTTAAGTGCGATGTTCCTTTGACTTGCGGTGTTCAAGTCATCTTGGTCATAGAGACTTATACTTTAACATCTTAAGCAAGCATCTCCAAGGAGGTGTGGACCCAGGATGATTGGGTATAAGCCGAAGTGCCCGAAGATGTTTGAACAGCCTACAAAGGATTCACCACTCCTTGCGAGGAGATGTATACCCAGGCCTATCGTCGGATTGTTACTCAAAAACCTCTGGCCAGAGTATATCATGTTTAGAGTGCAAGTCTCTAAAATACATGAGAGTAATTAGAAATCCAATGGACGAGAAAGACACTACTTAGGCTAGGTGTGACGTAGTCAGCCTAGTGGGGACTGACACCATAGACCGTGTCCTGAACCAAGTGGGTATAAGGTGGTGAAGGGAATGGGGCACGATTCATTAGAGCTGCTGAAGGGTTTCAGAATAATTTCTTCTGAGGTCAAACCGTTGATCTTTCGATTAATTGGGGATCATGATGTACTACTAGGTGCCACTCATGATCGTTCTATAATTGGTTGATTATAGACGGCCAACATAAATCGAAAGCCTATTTAGTCACACGCACTACGAGTAATCCGAGGGATTTAAAACGAGTTGAAAATTGGATTTTCCGATCAAGAGAAATAAGTCGAATCTGAGTTAATCAGAGGCGCAATGGAAGCTAAAAAGGGCGAAGTCTTTTGAAGGCTTTTTGGGCGAATTAAATGAGTTTAATTCGCAGCGGTTCGGGTTGGTTTGGCCGGCCAAAGAGGGTGTCAAAAACCCCTTTGGTGGCCGGCCACAATAAGAGGAGAAAACCAATTAATTTTGGTTTAATTAATAAAATAAATCTAGTGCGATTTATTTTATAAATTATGGATAAATAAATTTGTATAGAGAAATTTATATAAATAAAATTTATAGAAATTTATTCTTTTATGGAAGATTAAAATAATCCATGAATTGGTTTATTTTAATAAATCAATTATGAATTGATTTTTCCGTAATAAGAAAGTTTATAAATTTCTTATAAAAATTTATTCCATAATTTAAAGAGAAGAAGAATTAGTTTTATTATAAATTGGTTTATAATAAAGACTCGGTTTAAACGGAATAATTAATAAGAAAATTTATAAGATAAATTTCTTATAACTAATTCCGTTAATTCGGTTTAGAGGGAGACTTAGCAATGGGGTTGCTACTATATAAAGGAACCAAAGGCTAGCCCTTATTCCTACTTAATCAACTAATCAAGTAATTGAATAAGAGCTCTCCCTCTCTCTCTTCTCTTCTCCTTCTCCCTCTCTTGCCTAGGGTCGGCGCCCACTTGGTGAATTAGGGCCGGCGCACCTTGAATCTTCATCCTCCATCTAGGGCCGGTGCAACTCCTCCATTAGAAGGTGTTGCCGTGAGCTTCAAGAAGAAGGAGAACCCGAACAAGAAGAAGAAGAAGCGGATAGCGACTCCTCTCTTCTCGGAATTCGATTCCGTTACTTCGTTGGTTAGTTTCCTAATTTTTCTCTTGATCTTCTAAGTTGTGCCCATAGAGAATCTAGTAGTTCTCGTCGGCACAAAACTCGTGACTTTGCGAAGTCATCCCGAAGAGAACTCGGCGTGGACGCGAATAGAGGCGGAGCTTCCAAGGGACACTACGGTTGGATCTCGTCCCTTTCTTCGAGTTACGAAAGGTATAAAGTAAATTAGTTTACTTTTCGCAAAGTTTTATTTTATGATTATGTCAACACACTATAAGGTTGCATGCTAGATACGAAGTTAAAATAATTTATGAAATTATTCTATGCAAATTCTTCCGCTGCACGTAAAAATTTAAAATTTTACGAACCCGTATCCTTGTCGACATGCACTCGGTCCCAACAGTGGTATCAGAGCCGATTAGTGTTCGACATTATCATATAATTGTTTTGCAGAATACTTTGTCATGATCTCAATTTCGGAAAAAATTTTCAATTATGGAAACTTTCAAATTATAATAGATTTTTAGATTTAGGAATTTCAAAGTTTGGAAATCCTCATGAAATTTAGCAAATGTTTGAAATTTTCTAGTTTCTAAAATTTTATAATAATTGTGAAAATTTCCCATCTTTGGAAACTTTCCAAATTTTGGAAATTTTTCTATTTTAGAAATTTTCCAATTTTTTGGAAATATGTAAGTTTTCTTTTTACCCGAAACTTACAATTATTCTGAAAATTATTTTTTGAAATCTCGCAATTTTGGGCACTTTCTTTTGAGAAAGTCTAGACAAATTCATGGATAGTTAATTGACAATTAAATTTGAATTGGTCTTTAAATTGACAACAAAATTCTTTATTTTGGATTGAGCCTCGGGGAGCCGTCCAATTTAAAGTTAGTTGTTGTAATTTAATTTCCCAATTTTTAATTGAAATTGTCATGTTTGATTTGGATTGAGCCTCGGGGAGCCGTCCAAATTGGATTTACGACAAATTACTTTTCTTTGGGTATCTGAGCCTCGGGGAGCCACCCTTAGAAAATGATTTGTTGTAATTAATTAAATCCATGAATAAAATATGTTGAAGAGGTGATGCTCTTACATATTGTTGTCTCCAAAATTAATTAGGAAAATGGTTTCCTATAGGTTTTCTTAAATAAGATTTTCATGAAAATAATATGTAGTTGAATTAAGGGATTTGTCTCTTAATTTAATAAGATTTGATTTAGAGAAATCAAAATCTTGAACATATTATTTCCGAAATTAATTATGACAATTTAGGAAATTGTTTCCCAAAACAATTCCTTTAATAAAGTATGAAATTATAATTAGGAAATCCGGTTTCTAATTTAATTCATGAGACTTGATAAATTAAGTCACATACATACTTTATTAAGGAAATCGTTAGTTATGACATAATTTTATGTCATGAATGTGCTTAGAAAAGAATGAGACGCAAACACCCCTTACAAAATATTAAGGCTAACACCTTCCATTAATATGGTTAGAACCGGAGTTTTATTTCTCGCTAGGGTTGATGGACACATCCATGCCCCACTTGAACCTCAACACGTTCAAACCATGGAATTAGTTTATGTATAATATAGTTGGAGTCAGAGGTCAATCCTTAGTTTTGGTTGTTGGACACATCCAAGCCTGACTAAACGGTTGAATGAGCTCCAACCATATTAAAACTATTTCTTGATTAATGGGTCAGCCTTAAGCTTGGAGCATCGATTTGTTGTGCCATAGCCAAGGTCGATGTAAAGAGAGGTGCAGTTAGGTGCTATGTATAATGATACATACTTGTTAATGAGTTAACAACCTAATGATTTATGTAAACATTCAATTAGTTGATAGCATAAGGTGATAGTTACATATATGTGATGTGTAATCGGTATAATTACCTACCTTCATAGCTAAGAAAAACTTGATGGCCACAGCCATGGTGGTTCTTATCTATGGTTGGATATCAACCTATTTGGAGATGTTCCTACGATCTCCCGAATTGATAATAAGGGTGATTCAATTCGAAAAATAAATAGGATTTAATTTATGTATGTTGATACATTATTTAATCAATCTTCTCACATAATCTCAATTTGTATTTCTAGGATAATCACTCGATCATGTCTACTCAAATAAACCTGCGTTCCATTTTGGACACCAATAAACTGACTGGGCCGAACTTCATGGACTGGCTTCGAAACCTGAGGATAGTCCTTAAGGCAGAAAAGCTTGCTTATGTCCTTGAAGAAGCACTTCCCAAAAGTCCTCCAGAAAATGCAACTCCGGACCAATTGTTGGCCCATCAAAAACATGTGACCGATTCTGAACTTGCGAGTTGCATCATGCTAGACTATATGGTACCTGAGTTGCAAAAGCAGCATGAGCATATGGATGCTTATACCATCATCTTTCATCTTCATGAGTTGTTTGAAGAGCAGGCGAGATCCGAAAGGTTCGAGGTCTCCAGACTCCTCTTCACCACTAAGATGCAGGAAGGCACTTCTGCTTCGCAGTTTGTGTTAAAGATGTTGGGGTACATTGAGCGACTGAATACACTCGGTTTTGCAATGGATCATGAACTAAGTATTGACTTAATTCTGAATTGTTTGCCCAAAAGTTATTCACAATTTGTGATGAACTATCGGATGAACAAACTGGAGACTACCATTCCTGAGTTGATCAACCTACTGAAGACTGTGGAGCCTTCTGTAAAGCCGGATCAAAAGGCGGTACTGTTAGTTGGTTCCTCGAAGAAAGGTTCTAAGAGGAAGGCCAAAGAACAGAATAAAGGGAAGAAGAAAAAGGCCAAAAAGACTGAAAAGAAACCAAAAGGCACTTGCCATCACTGTGGCAAGGAAGGTCACTGGCGAAGAAACTGCAAGATTTATCTTGAGTCCATGAAGAAGAAGGCATCCGATGCCCCATCCTCTTCAGGTATCTTCGTTATTGAATGTCACTCTATTTCCTCAAATACCTGGGTACTTGATACTGGGTGTGGCTCACATATATGTAATGACATACAGGGGCTAAGGAATAGAAGAAGACTCGTCAAGGGAGAAGCGAATTTGAGAGTTGGAAATGGAGCAAAGATTGCTGCTGTTGCCATCGGAACATATTTGCTAAAGCTCCCCACTGGACGTGTCTTAGAATTGGATAATTGTTATTTTGTTCCTTCATTAATAAAGAACATTGTATCTATTTCATGTTTGAATGAAAAAGGTTATCATTTAAGTTTTAGTAACAATTGTTGTTACATAGCTTTAAATGGCGTTCTTTATGGGAATGGAACTTTGTGCAATGGCATCTACACGTTAGATTTATCCAGTGACATTTTCAATATCGAAGTTAGCAACAAACATGCTCGAATAGATAATCGAATAGACTCCTACACGTGGCACTGTCGTCTTGGCCATATAAGTAAGAAACGCATGACCGAATTACACCGATGTGGAATTTTGGAATCATTTGAACCCGGTTCATTTGATACATACGAATCGTGCTTGAAAGGCAAAATGACCAAATTACCCTTTCCCGGAAAAGGTAATCCAGTGGGAGAGTTGCTTGGTCTAATACATACCGATGTATGCGGACCAATGTCAACTCAAGCACAAGGAGGCTATAACTACTTCATCACCTTTATCGATGATCACTCACGATTCGGTTATGTGTTCTTGATGAAACACAAATCTGAAGCTTTTGATAAATTCAAAGAATTCAGAAATGAAGTAGAGAAACAACTTGGCAAAAGTATTAAAATACTTCGATCCGATCGGGGTGGAGAATACTTAAGTCAAGAGTTCCAAGATTATCTTAGGGACAATGGGATATTATCCCAATGGACTCCGCCGTATACACCACAGCATAATGGTGTATCTGAGAGGCGAAACCGAACCTTGATGGACATGGTTAGGTCTATGATGAACCATGTAACTCTTCCAAAATCCTTTAGGGGTTATGCACTTAAGACAGCTGTTTACTTGCTAAACAGAGTCCCGACCAAGGTAGTCTCTACTACTCCATATGAGATTTGGAATAGTAAGAAACCTCACTTAACTCACCTTAAGATATGGGGTTGTCCTGCTTATGTGAAGTGGGTTGTATCAGACAAATTGGATGCTAAGTCTGATAAATGTCTATTTATTGGATACCCTAAGGAAACGAAAGGTTACCAATTCTATCATCCCTTGGAACAAAAGGTGTTTGTTTCAAGGCATGCTGTATTTCTAGAAAAAGAATTTCTTTTACAAGAAAACAGTGGGAGTAGTATTGAGCTTGATGAAGTTCAAGAGACTCCAATAGACATTAAAGAGACACCTAGTCTAGACCCACAACCGATAATTCATAGTGATGAGCTATCAGTTGAACCTAAAACTACACCACCGCCGCTTCGTAGGTCTGATAGGACAGGCAATATTCCAGAGAGATACGGATTTCTCGTAAGTGAATCGAACGAAGTGTTGCTCATTGGTGATGACGAACCTATCAGTTATGAAGATGTTCTAAAAGTTCAGAAAGGGACAAATGGCTTGAGGCCATGAAGTCGGAAATGGATTCCATGTACCAAAACCAAGTATGGGACTTGGTTAACCCACCTGAAGGGATTAAACCCATAGGGTGCAAGTGGGTTTTCAAGAAGAAAACCGACATGGAAGGTAATGTTGTTACCTTTAAGGCTAGATTAGTGGCAAAAGGATATCGTCAGAAACAAGGAATTGATTATGACGAAACCTATTCGCCAGTAGCTATGCTTAAATCCATTCAGATGCTCCTAGCCATAGCAGCTCATTATGATTATGAGATATGGCAAATGGATGTGAAAACAGCTTTCCTTAATGGAAACCTGCTTGAGGATGTATACATGATACAACCTGAAGGTTTCACATCGGTTGATAAAACCAAAGTATGCAAGCTTCGACGATCCATATATGGACTGAAGCAAGCATCTAGGAGCTGGAACATCCGTTTTGATGAGACAATCAAAGAGTTTGACTTCTCACAAAATCCTGACGAACCTTATGTGTACAAGAAGGTTAGTGGGAGTGCAGTCGTATTCCTAGTATTATATGTCGATGACATCTTACTTATAGGAAACGATATATCAGTTTTACAGACAGTTAAAATTTGGTTGTCCAAAACTTTCACCATGAAAGACCTGGGAGAAGCAACCTATATCCTTGGGATTAGAATCTATAGAGATAGACCAAAACGGTTGCTTGGTCTTTCGCAGTCTACATATATAGACCGAGTGCTAAAAAGGTTTAGCATGTCGGAATCCAAGAAAGGTTACCTTCCCATCAGGCATGGGATCAACCTTTCGAAGTCTATGTGTCCGCGCACAGATGACGAGAGGATTTGCATGAATAAGATTCCCTATGCATCCGCAATAGGATCTATCATGTATGCTATGTTATGTACAAGGCCCGATGTATCATATGCTTTGAGTGTCACAAGAACATACCAGTCGGATCCAGGAATGGATCATTGGGCGGCTGTCAAGATAATCCTTAAGTACTTAAGAAGAACTAAGGATGTGTTCCTAATATATGGAGAAGGAGATATGGTAATACGTGGGTATACAGATGCCAGTTTCCAGACAGATAAGGATGACTCCAAATCGCAGTCTGGA